>JAHWXV010082395.1:0-17824 GCA_024586415.1 Phrixothrix hirtus
GAATACAGACTGATTTAGTTAAATGCAGACACGAACGCGACAGGTGCGTTGGTGGTACCGAGCGTAAATGCGACCGAACGCGCCACGAGCGTTGGCGGAGTTGAACGTGTTACGATAACCCTACAAATAAAAACCCATTATTGTTAAATCGGGGTTTCTAGCAGGCTATGAAACTGCCCATGCCTACCAATCCATCAATTTTGAAAGTCCTAATTCAACGATTGTAGAACAATTACTGTCGAGTGCGATGGGTGACCGTCTTGTTGAAAAAAGGCTTTAGCTCAGTAGAAAATCAGTAGGTTGTCTAGGTCTTCTAAAAAGAAAGTATTTAGTAATTCCAAGTAACTAAATTGATTCATATTTCCATTTAAAAATAAGGTTCAATAGTTCCATGGTACGAAATGGCACACCAAACGTTTATTTTCGTTGAATACTGTCGCCTGGACTGAATCCGGAAATTTGGATTGGTAATAGATCAATACCTGCTCTTTTGGGAACTTAAAATTCGGTTGTTGTAAAGGTAGCCTCGCCCGAAAATATTATGTTGCGACAAAAATTCTGGTCTTGAAGAAGTTGTTCCCCAACCCATAAACAAAATTCTAATCTCTTCGAATCATCGCCTTCCTTCAAATTGTGGATACATTTTGGTTTAAAGGGCCGAACTTAATTAAATTTGAAAACGCGCTGTAGTAGGGTTTTACTAACAGCAATTTATGTGTCTTTCTTCTTTAATGATATTTTCAGGAAACAGCGCTCCTCTTCGCCAGAGCTGGTGCACTCCATTTTGTTCCAGTTTCAGCAAATTTGGTAACGATTTGTGCTACTGTTTTTTTCGGATACAGAAGCATTTGGACATTTTTCAGAAAATTTTCCGACTACACCTGCACAAGAAATATCTTCACCCAATCCATAACATCGAACGATAAATATATTTTGCAACACATTTACAAAAACAATAACTTTTGTTTGCCATTGATACGCTGATTAATGTAAAATAAATATTAGGAGGACAATTTTGCAACAGCGTTTCGGGGCCTAATTTTATATTTAAATTATTGCACCTGATACTATAAATCTGGATTTATTAGGTTAATCTGGACAACTTTACTTAATAACATTTTTTTCTAGTTTGTAAAATAAGAGCACTTTACTCTTGGGCTGCTTTAGGTTCTTTTCAAACCCTCCACGTAATGTTAAAATGAGCATTATTAACTCGGTAGAGATTAATTTTTAAACAAGCAAGAACTTTCATAAAGAATGCGTTTTTTTTCATACGATGAAGTTTTTGCGTTGTTACACCTATTCCAAAGTCTAGCCATGGACACACTGTATATCTATAGAACACTATTTAAAATTAAGGCATAACAACTATTCGATTAGTTCATGATAATGCGTGTCAGGAGATCTCTCAATAGCAAACGGTTTTTGAATTATAAATAATACAGTTGGCTGCAAGAAGTGTAAACATCTAACAGATAAACGGTAAACTGAAGGTTAAAATAAATATTAACTTAAAGCACGGTAAAAATCGGTAACCTTATCTCTAATCAACGGTTATTATAAGTTCATATTATTTATTAATCTCAAAGTTCGTTACTAGTGGAATATTATTTTTTAAGTTCGAGCACGTAAAACTTTTAACAAAAAGCTTTTAGGGATTTGAAGTTTAATGGACTTTATGAACATCATATATCGACGGAGACGGAAAATATCCACAGAAGTTTAATTGTAAACAAAAACAATAATATCTCAGGAAATCCTGAGATTTACTGTAATAATCTTTTCCAGCAATTCTGAACAACTTCAATGTGGCTGCAGTTAACTTTCCAATTAGAATGCGTCGTTTACTATTCAGTTTAAGTTGGTAACTGGAAATCATCGCTAGAGTTATGGATAACAAGTAATACCCTGCAGGTGCTTCCTGACCACAATTTCGGAAAGGATTCAGTCAAAAATTACACTTGATACAAAATAAGTAAACTTCCTTTGACGATGAAGGAATATATGTTTTTTACAAAAATAATATCATCAAAAATAAAAAATTTTTGAAAAAAAACCCTTCAACTTATTCAAGTGCTTATTGTAATTCAGACTTCTTCAAATTAAAGTTAATAAGTTAGAAGAAACTAAATATTTAAACATGTGAACTTCCTCTGGATGGCTCTAAAACGAAAATTGAACTCTTTCTATGCCTATCATAAATTAAAAGGTCACTATGTAAATAAATCACTTTAAGAGTCTCGGCCATGAAATTAGTAGATCTTAAACGAAAATTGACTAGTGGCATTAATTAAAAAGTTGCGTTTATAAACTTTAGGTGCATCGATGTATTATACTCAGTATTCATTTTTGGCCAAAAATTTGACAAATTCAAGATTAAAAGACTAACGTAATAATACGAGGCGATTCATCGGCGATAACGACTCTAAACGACGTCAAATAGGCAACCTAAATTTCATTCAATTGTCACGTTTCCCCAATTCTGATTAATAACCACAAGGAATTTTCAAATTTGTGTATCAAAATTTATCGACAGCGGTAACTAATTATGTAACATAAATTTGAGAAACTTTCATAAAATGAAATTACATTTAAATTGTGGATAATAACAAAACTAATTTTGCATAATAAAATATAAAATACTATATAAAATTAACAATTTAGTTAAAAATATTAATTTATAAATTCCATTAAGGAAAGAATTCTGTGAAATTAAATGTAAATACCGGCTGACGAGATAATGTTAGTGAATTGGAAATAAATATAAAAAGAACCACTGTTACGACATGAGTTAGATTGATGTGTGTGGAGACACTTCCAAAATAAGTGCTCGACGCATGTCTTACAAAAATTACAAGAAATGAGTACGATAAGAATGTTGGGCAGCTGCTCTTTTATATCTGATATTGACATGTTCTTAAATAAATCGTTATATAAAGTGGTGTGTATTTTTTTCACTTAGGTTAAAGCAAAGCATAACAACTGGCGACGAGGCTGTATTTTTCAAATATGCAAATAAAAGTTATATAGACTAAGTGATAATTCAAATTCAATATGCCAACCAGTGGAGATTCTAGTGAAAGTAATCTTCCTGCAAATTTTATTGAATATTTCGATAGTACAAAATATATATTCGATCGATGGTTATTACGATTAGAAACTGCATTTTAAATTTAAAACATAACCAGCTAAATAAATAAAAAGAACTATTTTCTGCATTATCTCGGTTCCGCAGGATTCAGTGTTTTATGTAATAATCTGTCACCAAAATTCGCCGAATGATAAGCCTTACATAGAATTGAAATTTTTTTTAACAGATTACTCCAATCCAAAACCATTAGAAATAGCCGAATGTTATAAGTTCCATCATCGATACCAAGTTGAAGCGGAAAGTGTGCGCGATTACCTAACGGTGTTACGAAAAATGGCGGTTACTCGTAATTTTGAATCCTTTTTAGAAAAAGCGCTAAGTAATCAATCCCTTTATGGAATCCATAATAACAAAATAAGGGAGTGACTCTTAGAAATAAAAGATTCAACACCTCACCGTGCTACAGAAGTTACTTTAAGTATGGAATCATCGCAAAAGGACGCAAAAAACTTACAAAAGGTAAACCCATAAATACAATTAATGCAACTTAGAAAACGTTCCACAAAGCTAAAAAAAATGACAATTATTCCAATTTCCAACCTTCAAATAGTTCAAATAATGCTCGCATTAAATTGCTTTTACTGCGGTTGGCCGCATTACGCAAATAAATGCTTACATAATAGTAGCATCTGTAACTATTCCAAAAGAAGAGGCCATATACAAAAAGTATATAAAAAGAAACGAAATGTTCATAATGTAGAATAGGATTGTAATAATGTCGAATCATACCTGCATTTGGTAGAAACCGAAACGCATGTGGAAAAATACTGGATTTATGTAAAAATAAATGGAGTGCCAATTAAAATGGAATTTGACAGTAGCAGTGCCGCTTCTATTGTGGGTGTGTCGACATTAAAAAACAAGTTCAAAGATATTAAATTAAATAACACTAAATTTAAATTTATTACGTATACGAATAATGTGGTAAACAGTTTAGGTTTCGCAGTTGTCCAGGTTGCCTTATTCGGAGAAGAAAAGGAATTAAAGTTCTACGTAGCTGCTGAAAATAAGCAATGAGCGTGATTGGATGAGACGATTCAATTCAAAAAATTTTGCAGGAATCTTTCAAAAATTGTAACAGGTATTTTCCTAAATCCAATCCTTAACCTGTCGGATCTCCTGTATAAATATTCCAGTATATTCAAAAATAATTTAGGAGAAACGAAAGTCGTGCCCAATAAGTTAGAATTTAAAACAAATGTTACACCAGTATTTTTCAAGCCCAAACCTGTACCATTTCCTATAAGAGAATTAGTTGAGTTAAAATTAAATAGATTAGAGGATGAGCGAATTTTAGTTAAAGTTAATAGCAATGAATTTGCCATTTTAATCCATTATAGAATCAGTCCTCACCCGATCACTAAAAAGAGTCCTTCTGAGTTAGTTTTTCGCTATCCAATCTTATCTTAATGTTACCAATGAATAAAAGTCAACATAACTTTCAACCCCGTGACAGGGTTGTAGCGAGAAATTATCAGGAGAAGGATAAATGAGAGGGAATTTTAGTTAAAGTTAATAGTTATGAATATCGCACTCCGATAGTCGTAGTTGTAAAAGCAAAAAGTAAAATTTGAATTTGTGGGACTATAAAGTCACTCTAAATCCTCAACTTAAAATTAATGAATACCCTTTGCCACTATAAATGAATTATTTGATAACTTAGCTGGTCGTGAGAAATTCTCAAAACGACCTAAAATGTGTCTATTTACAGTGGAAAGTTTGCGATAAGGATTAAAAGTTTTTAACCTTAAATACGCACAAAGGGCTATACAAATGCACCAGATTAATGTATGGATTAAATCTTGCTCCTACTAAATTTTAGAGGTTATTAGAATCAATTTTGCAAAATATTCCCGGCGCTCAAGTATTTATTGACAATATTCGAGTTACTGGTTCTGATGAAAGAACACATTTACGAAATTTAGAATTAGTTTTTCAAAAATTAGCGGAATGAAAAATACAAGTAAATATTGATAAATCTGAATTTTTAAAAAATGAAATCGAATACTGAGGTTATAAATTAACAAAAAAGGGAATTCACAAATCTAAATTAAAAATAGAAGCGGTAACAAATTTTCCGCAGGCTACAAGTGTTAACGAACTTCAATCATTTCTCGGGCTCATAAATTATTATAATAGATTTTTAGAAAATTTAGGCTCAAAATTAGAGCCCTTACATAAGCTACTTCGCAAAAATATGCGATGGTGCTGGAATGACCCATGCGTTACTGCATTTTTACAAATAAAGGACGAAATGCTATGTGATAAAATTTTAGTTGATTATTCTCCCCAATTGCCTTTAATATTGGCCACAAATGCTTCATCTGTTGGGGTGGGGGCCGCGTTATCTCACCTCATGTCGGATGGTTCTGAAAGACCAATCCAGTTCGCTTCTCGAACATTAAATCATAGTCAAAGGCGTTATTCTCAAATTGATAAAGAACCTTATGCTATAATTTTCAGTGTGAAAAAGTTTTCGAATTTCTTTATTGCAGAGAGTTTACACTATTCACAGATCGCAAACTTCTAGTTCAAATTTTTTCTCCAAATGAAGCATTACCTACTCTTTCTGCTACGAGAATGCAGCATTACGCTGTATTTCTACAGAGATTTAATTACTAAATAGAATATAAAAGTAGTCGAGAAAATGCTAAACATTTGCATTTTCGAGACTGCTAGTTACGAATACTAGCGAAATTAATTTTGAAGCGTCTGATATTTTTGAAATTCAGTAGTTGAAGTCATTACCCATATTCTTTCCTCACATACAAAAAGAGACAGAGTCAAATAATCAACTTCGGCAATTGCTGTTCGGTTTAAAGCACAAATTGGCATTGCCTGCACATAATAGGCTTAAGATTAACATGTAGGAATTTTTTCTTCAAAATGATGTAATAATGGCAGAGTTGTTGTTCCCCAAAATCTTCGAATAAAAATATTAACGGATTTACATTTAGCTCATTTCGGTGCTATAAGAATGAAAAGTCTAGGACACAGTTTATCTGGTGGCCAGGATTTGATTCAGATGTAGAAAACATTTCAAACAATTGCTTACAAAGCTGTAAAGATTTGAAAAATCCTCCACCCTCCAAACATCATTGGGAAACTCCTACTCAAGCATTCGAACGAGTTCATTTAGATTTTTCTGGGCCATTCTTAGGGGTTTACTTCTTCATCTTGGTAGATGCCTTCACAAAATAGCCAGAGGTTGGCATTTTGAAAAGAATCACTACAGATACCACAACTAAAAAACTTCGAGACAGTTTCGCAACTTTTGGCATACCTCGAACCTTGGTAAGCGACAACGGTAGTCAATTTGTAAATCCAAAATTTAAAAATTTTCTAAAAACAAATAGTATCGCTCATAAAGGTTCTACTCCCTATCATCCAGCAACGAATGGATTAGCAGAGTGATTCGTACAAACCTTAAAAACTAAACTTTTAGCATTAAAAAGTGACCACAGTGAGTTGAATATAAAGCTCTTACAAATTTTAACACATTCTAGAATCACTCCTCACCTGATCACTAAAAAGAGTCCTTCTGAGTAAGCTTTTCGCTATCCAATCTTATCTAGATTCAAGTTGATGTTACCAATATATAAAAGTCAACATAACTTTTAACCGGGTTACAGGGCGGTCGCGAGAAATTATCAAGGGAGGGATAAATGGAAATTAGGTTCAATAAAAAGTCGATTAGGTGACGTTCACTATAACATAACATTAGATGACGAGAGAGAATGGAAAAGACCCAGTGATGAAATCAGAAAAATAGAATCACAAATTAGTGATAGGGAAACCGATTATACTCAAATTCCTGAACCGGAAAAGAATCCTCCAGTCACTCCTAGAAATGCTACTGATTTGAATGAACCTAATGTTGAAACATTAAGCCATGAACAAATTCCAGAACAAAGGAACCTGGAGAAACCCTTGCGAAGATGCAATAGAATTCGCAAACTTGTAAATAAGATGAATTTATGAATTATTTTAGTTATCAATATTTTAAGAGGGGAGAAATCTGTTATCACGTGAATTAAATTGATGTGTGTGGAGACACTTCCAAAATAAGTGTTCGACGTATGTCTTACAAAAATTACAAAAAGTGGGTAAGATGAGAATGGTGAGCAGATTCTCCTTTATATTTGATATTGACATGTTCTTGAATAATTCGTTATATAAAGTGGTGTGAATTATTTTCACTTAGTTTAAATCAAAGCATAACAACCACGTATGGCTGCCTAGTGGTAAAAGGTACAATAGAATACATTTAATGATTAGGAATTTAGACACAAGTTAATTGTAAAAGTGTTGGTTCAAGGTGGAGACATCTAACGCGAAAAATTTTTGTAATATTTAAGATTGTTTAGGATTACAGAAATCTGTAAAATAATTAAATAATTGAAACCTGTTTACAAAAGGACGGCAACACATAGTACAGCATACATTAAATAAATTCATATAACATACTATATAATCCAGAATTGATACGAAACTATATATGTAAAAGCCAGAAATAAACACAACACGGAGTTTTATCGACTCCCTGTTCCTTGAATAACTAGCCTGTTGATCATATTATCATTTGGACCATTCCTCCGTCAATTGTTTAGTACATTTACGAACATTGCTAATATAGACGATCTCCAATTCGTTATGATCATGGGGGCCCTAGTTCTCTACTAATAGTTTAAGGACAACATCCAATTGTCGTAATAGGGAATAATAATGCTCACGTTTAAGTATTAAAGATAATTCGTGTCCTCAGAACGGTTCCTTTTACACAGTTTGTACATTATGGCACTAACTATGATTGTACAGGACATTTTTCGTTATTATGCAAATAGTCACCTAGTGGAATGGGATAAAAGGATACTTAGGACGACTTCCATTCGAGTATTGTATAATGTATACTATGAAAGCCCGGATAGTCAGAAAACTCTTTGACAAGCGTTCCTTTACCGCAAAACTACTTCGGGAACAAACAAATACATTACTGTTAACATTTTCATTAAATGCAACACAACCTTACACGCGTACCGCTATTTCGTAGAATAGATAGAATGCAACGCATGAAAATGCATGTCAATTATAAGTTTAAGGATGGCATTGTTGTATATACATATAATTAAGATTATAGAGTATGTAGATAATGGAGTCTAATGTCAAAATACGTGTATAAAAGTAAATAAACTTTTATTCAGTATACCACACAAACGTCAATAATAATTGCATCGAACTAAAATATACAGTTAGAATCAGAAATTATATCAAATAAATGAAATAAAACACAAACACGGTGAAAACTAAGAGTGAAAAGACACCTAAAATTGGCTTTACAACTTGCAGTAAAACAGTATTGATTAAAATAGAACCCACTCACCCTTTTCCCTGTCCGACCAAAAGCTGTATGGCCGGACGAGTTAGATAAATTAACTTGACACAAAATATTGTATGTCAAGATCGTAAATCGGTGAAATCGGTAATAGGCACCAGAAAGTCGCAACACTATGGGTAGTTCTTATATTTTTTGACAAGTTATTATGAATACAATCAGAAAGAGCTGAAAATTGCCTAAACTTCAGTTTTGGAAATAATTATTTGGTTCATAATTTTGATACATGAAATAACTTTTAGTTTAATATTTAGTTATATACTTTAATGAAGAAAACGTAGAAATGACTCTAATTTATGGATATTTCCACAAAAATACTGTTAGTGCTGTAAATTAATATCAACAACGTTATCCCATTCGCCGTGTTCTCAATGACAAAATTTTGATACTTGAGATCACTTTAAGAACAAATTGGCCAACAAGAGGCATTGTGAGGAACCGAACTGCTACATGTGTACACAATGAGCTAGAAGTAATTCTTACCGTCTAATAGATGGATACATTAGCTAGAGAATAATTGCTACTCAATTAAGATTTAGGTAATCTTCAGTAAGTAGAATATTAAAATCAAAACAAATTTCATACATATCATATTACCTCGATGCTAAGACTTAAGGAGCATCATTTTGGAAGACGAATAACTTTTTGTCTGTTTATATAGCAAAAAACCGAAAAATTGTGAATTTCTAAATGTATGCATTTATAATAAGTATTTATTTAATAACATTGACGGATTTAGCATTGATAGTTCGCACTATTATTCGCAGGTTTAACCCCATTGGATCCGCAAAGGACTCATTCAGAGAGAATATTCTGTTAATGTTAGGTGTGGCATTTTAGTGCAACGCAAAATGGGATGGGGTTTGCTGGCAGCCATTTAAATAACTACATATTTTTAATGTTTTAAGTACTAATTATTTGAGAATGCAGACCTACATATTCGCTAGAATTTATGGCTATAATTTGATGCCGCGCTACTGCATTTTCATAGGGCGTTATACATCCCTAAATAATAATTTTTGTAATAGATGAATCGAAAGCGTTGCAGGTACTCGTAGTCGTTGGCTTCTATACAGTCTTGGTTTAACCTGTTTGGACTACCTTTTGTGGGATTGGTTAAATCAGGAAATTTATCAAACATCGATGATTAGGGCAGAAGATACCGAAAAATGAATTAGAGAAAGTTGGCGGTTAATTGATTCGCAAATATTCCTATGAGTCAAAAGATATTTTTTAAACAGACTTATAAAATGGGTAGATGGAAAGACGATGATTTGAACACAACTTTCATGAACATTTTCTGCTCTTTGTACTAATTGTTTTTTAATACTTTTGCATATTTTATAGCTTTGTCAATGTGCAAAATTAATTATTACTAAAATGTTGAATAACATTCCTCTATTAACCTAGTTTCTAATTATTGTGTTCTAAAATCAAGAAATTATCATAAGTATTGCTGAAACCTTATACCTTTTCAAGGTTGTCCTTTGTAATTAAAGGTTGTGAACATTATGAAATATCCTTTCTACGACAGTTTTGTATTATAAATTTATATTAAATTGTTTAAATCTAATTTCAATTAACGAAAAATTATATAACAATATTTAGCAAAATATTACATTATTGGTTAATGATAGAGCGTCTAAGCAAAGTCCTGCCGGAAGCTCCTTCCAGTAGGCAATTGAGAATAGCGTTCAGTGGTGCTGGAAACCTCCAATAATTACGCATGTTCGTCCTGCCGGCATAACATGAAATTCTTCTTGAGAGGAGGTAATTAAATAGTCTTATTCTTATGGGTTAAATATCTTTAAAGAGATATAATATTTCAATTTTTAAATTACATTTTATTCACTAACATTTTACAACAAAAAAACAAGTCAGCTTAAAATGAAACGTACTAATATTAATAAAAATTAAACAGTCTTATAAGTTATATGTTTTTAAATTGGCATGGCATTTACAATGTGATACGCGAAATATTTTGGCCCCGTGGTTGGTGAACATGAAATTACATTTTGTCCGCATTGATGGCAATAATAACTTACTTTTGAATTTTCCTCGCCCTTGAACAAATAACACGTTTACACCGAACCCTTTGTTTGTCACATAAGCTACTGAGTGCTACTAAGTTATGTATAGTTTCTAATCTTGCGTTATTACCAACTTGCCTGACAATGTGGTTTTGTTGCGTTGACCGATTATTGTCATTAGGTAGTTCATTCCAAGTTTTAGTAACCGTTTGATGTGCAAGTTTTTTGTAAACGTAGAATAACTAATTTTCGTTTCTGCTCTAAATTAATTGAATGCCAAAGAAGCATTGGTTTCTATTATTCCTATCAAGAAAGCATACACACCCTGTTTCCAGTTTTTCGTAATCCATATTTTCTGAAATGCTAATCCTGCTTGCCAAAGGTGGTTTTGAGCTTCTATACTAGGAGTAGCTTCAAAATCGTCTTCTACTATTTTGATTCTGAAAACTTCATACGTACATATCCTTCTATTGTTATTCCACCTTTGCTTCTTTGCAGGACTACCACCTTACCAACAGAAGTATTAATCTTCTTGTCAGGCCATGTACAGCTGATTAGTTCAGTATCTTTAACGATTGTGCTGGCAATAGCCGTTGCCCTTCGTTCTTCAGGACATCTCTCTTTTAATACTTTTATAGGGTATTGTTTTGTGGCAGTTTTAACAATGTCAATGTAATACATGCAACTTTTTTGAAGTTTCACTGCAGCCTTTACAGAAGAGAACCATGAATCATCAACAATAATTTGTTCTAAACCATGATATGGATCTGTAAGCCAAAGGGAGGTGGCAGTTCTGGTACCAACTTCTTGGTAAAATTTCTTAGTGGCCATAGATGCTTTCCTCTCATTTAATTCAATTTTATCATTATATTGCGCTGTGCATCTGATAAAGTTTTGCATTCACATCTCATCACATCTGGTTTTTTCTTTATTTTGATAACGAAGGGCATTACACGGCCATGCCATGTGAACCTAGACTTATCAATGCACAATTTGTACCTATGGAAAACAAGACATATCTATGAAGTTTTGAATAGGTCTCCACTGATTATAATAATAATAATAATATCTTCATTTACGGCAAATATATCCTTTACACATCATTAGTACCATAAAGTAAACAAAATTAAAAGTGTAATAAAACAGATTACATTTATAGTATTATACCTAGAATTATTATATACACAACCTTTTTTTTACATTATATTTAAACATATTTAAGGGTATGCCATAGAAATCCAATTCCTTATATTTAAACGTGAGTTTTTGAAATTCTAAAGGCTGGACTATTAATTCCATAAAGCGTTCGGTGGTAAGTAATATGAATCTGTGGCGGATTCCTTGTTGTAAATCCCGGAACATGTCAGGAGAAGGTATTTAATATTTCCGGTGAATCTAAATACCCACTCAATGCCTTGTATCATGAAGTAACATAATTTTGGGTATTCCATTATCCATTTTATTAGAATTAACATAAGTACAGAAAGCCTTGGAATTACTACTTATGATATTCTGTTCGATATTCCTAGCATACCTTTGTGTACAACTATTAATGGAGTTTTTGCATAATCTACGTAATTTTTCAAAGTGTTCATAATCAAATAATGAGTTAGTATGCTTACATTGTTTGTGGGCTAGTTTTTTTTAAATTAAAGTTTTTGTATTTTTATCGAACCATCTTGGGAACGTACTTAGTTTAATGCGCTTTTTTGTTAGAAACAAATCAGTATAGAAATGTTTATGCACTCATCAAGACAATCATTTGGAAATACAGACTACCAGTTTATATTAGATAGACAGTTATTTATAAGATCGTATGGTGCGTTTTTGTAACTAAAGTGAAAACATTCTATTTTAGAAAGAACTTCAATAGCCGAGTTGAACGAAATATTAATGAACAGGGACGGATGATGCGAATCCTCTAATACTTATGGTAAAGTACGTGTAATGCGAATAGAACTATTAAAAAAATTAAATCCAATATAACCCCGTTTATGTTAAACACGTGAATAAATTGAGAAAAACCCAAATACGCAAAATTGTCACAGACTGTTCCGTCACAGATAACGTACTATGGGGTATAAAACTATTATCGCATATATTTGTATCGTGAGACTATTTAATCCCAGGTAAGTTGTAATTCCCAGCAACAAAAACTGTAGTATTTGGAAACATTTCATAATTTCCTCAATTAAGGCAACGTGCTCTTTATAAAATTCAAACGACGAGTTGGGAGGCAAATAAACTGAGCCAACTAACTATAAAACAATTACCTTTAACATGGATCCTGATCCATAACTCTTCCCTGAATTTCACGTCAACATTAATATAAAAAGATTAAAATTTAGTAGCTACCGCGATTAGTATACCGCCTGCTCTTAATTTATCACTAGTTTCACTAGATCGCTCTTTCCTATGAACTATGTATCAAGATACAGATACATCGATGAACTCTCCATTAAAAGTATGACTGGAAAGCCAAGTTTCAGTTAAAACAGTAACATCGTAATTTTCACTTAATATACTCGTTAAAACTGACATAAACTTAGTTTTTAAACCACGCACATTCTGGTGAAACTCTTTTAATTGATAATCGATATCAGAACATTTTCTGAATGAGTTTGTAGGTTTCGGCCCTATTATCACGTTTGATCCTTCGTTGGGGTTATCATCAGAACCTTCTTTAGAAAACGCTAAGAACTGTAGAATAAACTAGAATCTGTGATAACCTAATCCGAACCTTTTACCAAATGCTGGCGGAGGAGAATATAGAATTTTCTTCCGTAGTGGAACAATATTCACATCGACTATGAAAAATGTTGGTGCTTATTGTATACACAAAACCGATTACCTTGAAAAATTCAGTATTGTCTACTTTTTACTGTTCCGGTGCATTAGAGTTAGTTGCATCAATTGTATTTTGTATATCTTCAATTGAAAAAAACAGTAACATACCTAGTTCAGTCGAATCTGGTATATTTGCGACATTCGGCCTTAGTCTGTATTTTTCTACAGAATAGCTATAAATCTTAATTCTTTTCCCCAATTTCCAGATAGCTATGTGTACTACAACATCCTCAAACTATATATTGTTGCCGTTAGCAGAATTATTTGTATTATTGTTGTCGTCAACAACACTCTGTGACTCGCAGGATGATGAAGATTATGATGAAGTATTGTATTTGTTATTGTTGTCAACATCATTTTCTTGCATGTTTTTCTAACGACTGCTTGACGTATATGCCTCTGTTATCTACCCCCTTTTGCCTTTGGCTTGGTCGGAATGACAGATACATTCAAAATACGGAAAATAAAAATAAACTTGCATTACAACAAATAACAAGGAAACAAAATAACACAGAATAGAGCAAATTCTTACCTAGATTACACGGATTTTCTTCAGCACATCTTCATAGTAAACGCGTATTGATGACCATTTTCTATTTGTCCAGATTCCACAATACCGTTACAACATTCTCAGAAATGTTGGTAAAAATACCGCCTCACGTGGAAATTTTATATTCTGCATCAAAAACAGAGGTACTCCAATTATATTTTATTTGGAATCAAAATTTGTCGAATATGTCTGCACCTTATCACCACCGGAGAAAGTAGCAATCACTAGATAAACAGTTTTCAAAATATACGCCAATAAGCAAATTGAACAATAGTATATTGTAAAACTAGTGCCGAAAGTTGAATATTTCACACGAGTGTAAGTTTGAGCCATGAGTCGTTAGGCAAGTGGCTTAAACGTACGTTTTCGTCGATTTCTCGGCTACTAATGATACATTCGGGTTGAAACTTGCTTAGTTAAGGTTTAAATTTTAATAGTTTTGCGTATGTGTAAGTTATGTCCTACTGGTAGAATTATAACCCATCAAAAATATACGATGTATTTTTTCCATCCTACCGGACGGACCGAAAGTATCTAGTAGGACGCTTAATATTCCAAATTTAGGGTGTCTTGTTTAAGCCGATCTAATTTTACCGGAAGCTATTTTCATTGTATCGCGTCTCGTTGTATTTAAGTTCAAAGTCGAGTAGGTATACAGATCTTTTATATCTATGTTTAGAATATAAAGGCTAATATTTACATTCCGTTAATTTTTACTTGGAATTTTTATTTGGAATTAGATTTACATAAGAAAAATGTTAACAACACGTCTACTTCTAAAATTTAAATTAATACAAGAAGCTTAATACACACCAACGTTATACATTAATTTTATGTATATTTATAGGAATTCAAAAGATTTCCATTCGTTTTGAAAAGCTACGCATTAAATGTACATAAGTAAAATTAACAACCCTTGTACTACTTCTAAAATTGAATCTAATACCAGCAGCTCAATAAGAACCAAGTAAAATGATTCACGCCCTTCGTCCATTTCATTTTATAGCAAATTCATATAGGAACCAGCCCTCCTGACTACCTGCAATAAAACTCTAAGAATGGCACGCACGCGAATTTAACCATTCTATTTATCGTCATCAAACAATAATATCGCGAAATTTAATCTAAACATTTAACTCATTAGAACCGTCCCAAATCAAACTTTAAGACCTCGCGCGAATTTAAGATTTCAATTCATCGACATCAAGCAAATAAACCTCTTGCATTTAAATATTTAACATATTAACGCAGTCGCGAATCAAACTGGCAATCGGCTCTCGAATATAGACATTTAGCTCATGAAAACCAACACGAATCAAACTTTATAGTCTGCGGAATATAAATATTCAACGAACTAAAACCATTTCACGCGAATCTAAACGCTAAAACCGCGAATCAAACCCCAAGACCGGCGTATTTAACTATTTTAATTAATCGACATCAAATAGTACGTCCTCGGAATTTAAATACTCAACGAATGAAAACCGCCAGGAATCAAGCAACCAATCTCGTGGAATTCCTAACACATAAAGCAATAAAACTGTGAATTATACCATAGCACCCGCGCGTTTTCGAATTTCACTATTTTAATAATGCGACTAACGTTCAATTGATTCAAGGATCGAATCAAAGCGACATGAAACAAGTGTTACTCTCGGCTAGAAAATACCCTATTTAGCGGGTGTGTTGGGAGATATACTGTGCTAGGAGGTACTTTATATTGATTATTATAGACAAAAGTAAGTCGTGTAAGATTCTCAAAGTTAAATCGAATAAACTACTTTATAACGTTTATAGTGTTGTGTTACTGTTGAATTTTTTTTAAGCCGTATATAAAGAATGTCTAGGGTATCATTGTTTTATTTTATATCGTAATAAACATTATCTTTAATTATTATCAAACCTGTATTGCGTACATCTGAGCTTTGCCAAAATGTGGTGTATTATAACAAAATTCTAACAACTTTTAATAGGATTCAAAACATATTGCAACTTCCCTTTATAGAAATCCAAACTACATTAATTAATTAGATTTTATTAACTATAAAGCTTAGTTAGTAATGGAATATTATCCAAATCGCTAAAGATAAGCTGTACGTCGCAAATGTACAAATTTATCTCTAATATTAGTCCAGTCATGTTAAAGTTTTCAAATATACTCAAAGGGGATAGGCCGTATTATTTAACGATGAATTTAAGTTAAATCTGAACGCACGTAGGAAAAAACAGTGGTGATACTACAACATTTTACGTCACTAAATATCTACGGCTATTTAGTTAAAGTAATTGAAGTAGTAAAAGCCCCTCCTTAAACTCCTTAGCTTTTTACATAGTTCCTAAAGTTATATTTTAATACAATTTTCCATAGTCTACATTTTGTTTAAATAAGATATCATTATATTTTAAAGTTATCGTTATCTACGGGGAATATTTAATTCTGTTTGTTGGTCGTGACTGTTTGATTCACTGACTTCAATTATTTAGTTGATCGAGCGCTATCTAATTACTTATTTGTTTATATGTTTCGGATCGACGGCCAACTAACTTCATGAGGGGTACCTCCTGTGTACAGTTTAAATGACACGTACAACGAGTACAGTTATTTCCCTTGTTAACTGGTTTGCGTATTGTTTAAAATCAAGCTTTGTTATTATTCTCGAACAAATACAAAGTGTACTTAATTTAAGTTAAAATTTATGTTATTTACACAACAAAATAAAACTATTAAAATAATAAATGAAGTATTCGGATTACTTAAAATAAATGATTATGAAAGCGGTTAATTCACGGCTATGATATTTTATACATTTGCAGTAAATAAAAAATGTGTTGAAAAAGTTTATTCTAATACTAAGGGATTATATGCATTTCTAACTATAGGCACAATCTACTGGTTACCTGAATTTTAAGTAAAAAATTAAAAATGAAACCTAAGCTATACAGATTTAAATCATTTAGCTTCCTTCAAGTATTTTGAAATTTCTCGTTTCGCGTCACTCCCGAATTTGAGTTATTTTAATAATTTGTAAACCAACCTTTATACAGGGTATTTCAGATAATATGACATTCCCTTTTAGGGATCAAAGTAGGCCCTATAGACACCCCAATAAGCGTAAAATTAAAAGAAATACGAATACCAAAAATTTCTTTGTTTTAATAATGACGAGTCGACTATGCACATACTTTCAAATATACAAATATAATCGAGTAAGTGTTTTTTACTAAATAATCATTTCCATAGTATAGCAGAATTGTACGTGTTTATTTTAACTTTCGAAGCAGACGTACAAAAAAAACTGTAAAATGATACACCTTTGTAAATGTCAGTGACCCATATTTTAATAAACAAAATTATGCCAATTTACGTAAGTTACTAGGATGTGTTTCGTTGTCTAAGCAGTGTTTGAATAATAAATCGAAAATTGTGTCCATGTATACCGTGTTTAACTGATTGGTGCTTTTATATTAATAAAATTGTGAACAGATCTGTAATAATGAAGTACTTACAGATGTATGATTCAGTTAATACGGATTTAAAGATTATAAAATAAAAATTAAATTAAAACAAATAAATTGCCTATAAAACAATGTTTGATTATTCTAAGTTGAATTGGGTAAATTATTGTGCCGTTCCTCTGAATATTGTTACAAAACCAACTAGAAAAATCTAATACGTGCCAAAGTGTTTAAAATACATATTTTTATTTTAAGCGTAGGATGATGTCACGCAATTTCAGAAATGAAAATCTAGTTTTAGGTGTAAAATTAAAAAATGTCAATAAATAATTGCTTAAGCTGTCTTTACATTTAAACACATTTTTAGAACGATGCATGACTAAACTCTATTTTTATTA
>JAHWXV010082423.1:0-14302 GCA_024586415.1 Phrixothrix hirtus
GTAATGCACTGACACACTCGGGCACTGATTTAGTTGTCACTAATTTTAATTTTGAAATTTCATTACTGTTGCCAACATAATTTCAGTTCTTTATTGCAAACTAACAAGAAAATCACAAACAAATATGATCACCCGGTATAATTTAGCATTATTTTAGAGATTTTTTTGAGCCCAGTTTTTTTTTCTTTGTTCGGTTCAATTACTTACGTTTGTTTATCATTTATTAAACCTTATTTAGTTCCATTCATTCAAATTACTTTTAATATTTATCCCAATATATTTTGATTATGGAATTTTGTATTTTTCAATTTACCAAATATTCACTGTTTATTAAACCATTGTTTTCTTCTCCGTTAATAAAATCTTTTATTTCAATTAGCATAATGAAAATAATGACATTAAACAGATATTTGATTAACTAGCCATTTTCTAATAATGTTATGATATAAATAGTTGGGCGAAAATTAAGTATTGTATAGTTTTTTTTTTGTTTCATAACGATTCATAATGTTTTGACGTAGAAGTTATTTAACTGTATCTTTTCCAATGTTTCAAATATTTTGTTATTTTTTAATGATATAAAAGTAAATGAATGATGTTCTTAAAGAGAACGAAATAAATATTATAAATAATTTATGAAAGTAGTATTTAGTATTGAGTAGCATGAAATGGGAAACGTATGTTGTGTACTTCGGTGAAGTCAACCACGAGAAGAAAGCGGGTGGTTTCCTCCTTATGCGACAGTACCACATTTACTAACTTCTTTTATAGATAAACAAAATAAATTCATCGAATTTCCAATGAACTTAAAATTTCATATTGTAAACGGCCCTGTTCTCTTATGAATTTGCTACTCAGATGAAGACTTATTTAATTCCTATCTGAAATTTTTCCCTATAAGTGGTATAAAATATTTCAAAAAGGCAACATTATATTATTATTTAGTCAGTGGATCTAGATTTTAAATTATAAATAAAATTTCTATGGACACCGTTTGAGCTAAACCTTTAAAAGCATTGGAAAATCGAAAATTTTGTTTCAGCTAGGAACTCCTTGATTAAGAAGTGCTCCTTAATAAATTGCTTTATAATAAGACAATAGTATCTGTGAAAGTTGAAGGCGAATTACAATCGCTTACTGGTCTCAGGGTATTTATCTCCTCATCATTCATACCTTTAAATCACATATACTAACAGTGTGAGTTTACTCTGATAGTTCAAGGTTCTATTTCTAAACATATAAAACATACGAGGGTGGTCTGAAAACTAAGGTAAGTAGTACAAAAGAAGGTATTTTATTTAAGTCTTTTACATTTATTTTTCGAAATAGTCGCCTACTAACTCGATGAACGTGTTCCAATGATGTTCAAGTGGTTTAATGCCCCTTTCAGGACGAATCAAACGCCTCAAAATAATCATTTGTTTCTACAATCGCTTCCTCATTAAATGAAATCTCTTTCCACAGAGCCCTTTTTTTCAAATTTGGAAATATAAAAAGGCAGCTGAAACTAAATCTGGACTGTAATAATGTTCGATGAATCAGCCGGTGCTGTCTTGATGAAAAACACTTTCATTCCTGCCAAATGCGGCCGTTTTTCCTTTAATTTTTCAATCAGCTGGTCCAATAACGACGCATAGTACTTGCCTGTGATTGTTTTTTCCTTTTTCAGATAATCTATAAAGAGCATCCCAAAATACGGCCATAGCCATAGCCATAGCCTTGTTAGCTGATGGAACTACTTTTGCTTTCTGCAGTGCACTGAAACCGGCTTCTACCCATTATTTGAATTGAATTTTTATTTCGGGGGTATAGTGATGCATCCAGGTTTCGTCAACAGTAATAAATCGACGTAAACATTTGGCGGGATTATGCTTAAAAGGGGCCAAACAGCACCCAGAAGTTGTTACGCGCATTCGTTTCTGATCCAGAGTTAGCAGGCGCGGCACCCATCCTGCTTACATCTTTCTCATATCCAAGTGTTTATGTGAGATATGACCAACACGTTCTTTAGGTATACCTATAATGTCTGCTATCACATGCACCTTTAATCGACGATCATTTAAAACAAGATCATGAACTTTGGTGATCATTTCGTCAGTGGTAGGCTCTTTCGGACGTCCTGATCTTGTTTCATTTTCGGTACTCGTACGGCCACGTTTAAATACATTCATCCAGAAACAAACTGTCTTAAATGATGGTGCAGACTCGCTGTGAACTTTGTCTAACTCTTCTTTAATTTCTTTGGTTTTTCACGGCGATATGGAAGTGTTTAATCACAGCACCAAATTCTCTTTTGTCCATGTTCACAAAACAACATAACACGTTTACTTTAAACAGCTGTGAAAGACAAAGGATGCAACGTAGCTGGCTGAAACTTTGACAGCTGTCTTATAACATATAATATATTTGATAAATGACACGCATGCGTAGAGTAATAAAGTGTACCACATATAAAAGGTAGAGTGTCAAAGCTTTGCAGATAAATCTATTACATACTAGGTATGGCAATTAAACAATGACGTCGGGTGGATTACAAAATTGTATTAAACTAATGGCACCCCCTTTAAAATAGTTCCTTTGCGCATTTATACACCATTCGATGTGAGTCTTCCATTGGTGGATACAGTGCTGTAACTTATCAGATATCAGTACCTTAAGAGGTTTTCTTGTTTACATCATCAACGCTATCTCGAAAAATAAAAGCAAGATCAGGTGAATATAGAGATTAAAAACTGATTCGCTGATAAAATATTACCATTAAGGGCATTAACCATCCATTTGCCCATAACACAATCTCCTACTCCGTACTCGTTTACTCAATATTTGAAAATGTTTATATACTATTTTTATCTATTGTAAACAACGTAGAAAACTGAAATAATTATTTATCATGTGTAGTGTACAGGAAATCCAATTGTAGTACAATATATTTTAGAGTTTTGATTTGTGTAAATCGCGTTTGTCCTAAATAAACTCGTTTCAAATAGTTACCGTATCGTAGAAATTCTTAACACGCATTTGATTGACTTGATTCTGTCATATTTATTTGCTCACGCCGCGTCAGCTTTTGCAGTGTTTTGTAAATATTTAAGTAATATTGACGCATTAATGATGTATAATTATAAACGTTACGTATTAAACAAATTTAATTAAAGTAGGATTCCTTTTAAATTCAGTAAGAAATCATGTTCCTAAGAAATATATAGGTTAAAAAACAAAAAAAATTAGATCCACCTCGTAATATGTATAAAATTATTCATTGCAAAGTTATATATTAAAAATATGTCGTAGTCGATTATTTTGCATTCCACAGACGATGATGTCGTATTAATCGCCTATAACACAATAAAGCACCACTGAAACACGTATTAAGGTGACCCGTACAGTTAGTTATTTATGCGAAAAACATATATGTAGTATCTCAAATAAGTAGCGTAAGGTTATGCGAGAACATCGTTTAAAAATTATTTGTACAGCAATATAATTACAAAACGTCGCAAGTTAATCGACGCCAACGCGAAGGTTGAAAAGTGATGCAACAGTTTTTAAGCGATCCATTTCGCGGACAGAATTTTTATTTTGAGTAGTACTTTGTGTCTTTGATTTTTAGATTTTGAATCTGCCTTTGTCAAAGCTATTTATTCACTAGGCCATTGGTGTCGAAATCGGGGTTTCCAGGATTAATTTTGGATTCAAATTGGCAAGCGCTAGACAGTTAGAATTTCGTTAGTTCCACCCGAGGGGGATCTTCACGTAATTAGGACACAGGGGGGGGGGGCTTCTTCTTGAGTTAAACAATGTTATAGTCACTAAAAATAGTAAGTGCTATCCACGTACTTTTGATTGTATAAAAGAAGGGGATCTGACACCTTTTGATTTTCAAAATAATTTATCAAGACCTACAAGACCGTTTCAGTTTGAAAATTTACTTAACGTCATAAAAAACGGACATTGTTGCTACTATTTGATTTTGGAATGCATTGAAACGAATGCATTATGACCTTTTAATAATTAATAAATTTAATAAACATTTTCGATGATTAAGGTATTTAAATGCCTATAAATTATTGCCAGCTAATTTTCTGTAAATTTTATAAGTGTGTTTTAATAATTTAAATTGTTTAGCGAAATCTAGTTGGGTACCCATTTTGATTATTTATTGCTAATGCATTTTCCTTTAAAACATTGTTAGTGTCTTTGGCGAAACCTAGATATCATTTATTATTTGTCATGATTATTCAATCATTTCCAGTAGTAATAACTAGCTGGATTTTGTAATTAACTTGTTCGAGTCTAGATTCCGCTAGCCAATGTCTTTGTTCTTAGAATATAAGATCACCGAATTGCTTAACTGTTCATTGAAGGTTAATATCTATGTGTATTTTATGCTCAATGTTAATTATCATTTCACCAGCTTAAAACCTAGCGAGCATTATACAGTGCACGTGCCAAATTAAATAATAATTTAATAACGTTAAGAATAAAAGTCATAAAGCATTTATTTCTGAGTAAATATCATACTGGTTTAAAAACCTAAAGTACAATTAATTATTTAAATATTATACAGGGTGGTCAGTTCTGAAAACCTGCTCCTAGCTATTTTATTTAAGGAATTTTACGCCCTAAGTTTTACAAGTAACGTAAATAGTAGTTAGAACTTTCGTTAGCATTTTCATTGATTTTTATATACAGAGCAATCCTAAATAAGTGAGCACTTTTAGCATTAGACTATTTCTTTCAGTTTTAATCCAATATTTCCAGTACCGCTAGAGTGCCTGTCTCCACTTTGAAGGTAGGTCACTAACATCGTGATATATAGGGTGTTTTGCAAACATCACCTGATTGTAGCTTGTCTTTCGACTTATCATTTTTACAGTGTTTAACCTCGCAAGTATCGACAAACCACACCTCGCCCCACTGAAGCTTTGCTGGCCGTGATTTCTTCCACATGCATTATTGTCAATTTAGCCTGTGACAACCAACTACGTTAGCGATGAGATTTATAATTTATCACCTTGAATTACAATTTCTAATTAAAATAATTTTATCATTGTACCGCAAAGAAGCTTGAATTATTTAATATCTTTATTTCGCCATTTTTTACGCTAGTTGTATCTAAAAAGAATATTTATTGTAATATTGGTCTAAGCAATCAATATGCTAGTTAGATTTTATTTTAAAAAGCACCATAATTAATCTCTTGTATGTTAAAAAGTTATAAAGAGAATTTTGGAGCACTATTATATATTTATTGTCTTATCTATTTGTTCCATTACCGGTATAAACCAGAATAAACCATTTGTTTCCCCATATATCAGGATTTTATTAATTTAGCATAAATACTATTTTTTGCAGGAATATACGAGTGATTCTTGGAAAGTTTAATTCACGATCGTTCCTTCGGAACATCATTTCAAGTATATATTTCATATTTAAACTGATTTAGTAGATGTTCCAGCAACCGTCGAGCCTTAACTTGTTTACAGGATGTTCGATCACTAACCTTAATTATAACCTACGTTGAATTTTTTGACATTTTAAAGCACACCCACCCTAGTTTTGTACCCCTCTCGTCGTATGGTTTGTGCTCGATGTTTGCAATAAAATAAATAAAAACAACACATTATCACCGTAAGCAAGTAGACGATGTGGAATCCTGAAAGCATCTTTCTTTTCCCGGACGCTGATTTCAACAATATCAACTATTATACCTAACCTACGTCCCCCTACGAACAACTAGACGACTAATATTTTTCCATCTTTGCAATATGCTCAAAAGGCATGTAACAAGTTGCTAGGTTATAACTCAATTCAAAGCAATTTGATTAGTCTCGTTATTTAAGTGTCATACCTCATATAAGTAAACATATGATTAAACTTTGAAATAAAAGTTTCAAATTATTCGGATAATGTACCTTTTTGACATTTACGATTGTGCATATTTATAGCAATGCCATAAATTCGCAAATAACCCAATTTTTCAGCAACTGACATCTTTTCAAAGACGACAAATTCTTGGTGCGTATAAAAGTGGATTGATATTTTGTGAAATGTTAGTAACTAAGTGAACATTTTGTGAGAAAATCCTAGTCAAAGAGTCCTTATTGCTAAGGCAGTAAGGGGGTTAGTGCAACATTTCAATAAATTAAAGCAAGAAAGGATGCTGCCGTATAGGGAAACCACAACAAACCCGCTCACATGAAAATATTGGAGCAGTAAGAGCCAATGTAGCTGGGGCAAGACCAGACCAGACTAGACGTTAGTTAATGCAAAGAATTTTTGCCATAGATATGCGATTATTCCTTTGCAAAATTCCAATGAGTCTACATTTAGCCAGGTACCAACCGGCAACAGCTGGAATTCATTTTTACTTTTCTAAATCTGGTGGATCTTTTCAACACCTTACTGAGCACAGTGAAGGAGCTTATTTCCACCTAAATGGCTTAGAAAACAAACAAAACTTTTGGTTAATGAATTCTAAAACGCCATGTTATCGAGATAAACTCCTTAACCCCTAGCGGGTTTCAGTATAGTATGGAATAACTTCTTACAGGACATTGGACACTTTTTCAATGATGCCAAAACGTCAGTGATGATACAAGCCTTTTTGATTGTTGGGCTGGGAGAACACATTCACCATGTGTTATTCCATCAAAACGATGCAACATCCAACACCGCTAGCAAACAATGACACTGTTGAGAGAGCATCTTCTTGAAAGATTAGTCATGCCGGACTTAACCTCTCCGAATTTTCCTTGGGGAGGTAAATTAAGAAGACGTTTGTGGTAATAAATCCCAAATACAATGATTATGTATAATGACAGATTCATCTAGTATTGTACTTGTAGTATACAAATAGATGTAAATAAAAATGATGAAGATTTCTTCTATAAAAAGCGTGAAGTTTGAATCCTAACTAAATAGAATTTGTAACGTTACGTCGTTACACATATATTTTTATATACATTAATAATTTATTTGCTTTCAGTTTATTTAATTTAACATTAAAATTTCATTACATATTCATTTATACTTAGTTGTAGTTTTTTTCAGAAAAGTGACAAAGTTCATTTTCAAAAATAAGAGTGACAACCTTGTGAATTTATTAACGTATTTGGCTAATACGCATGTCAATCCTTTGTAGAGATTTGTAAACGATTTCGAGGCTTTGTCTTTTTCCAGTCCTTTGAAATAACATGTTGTATTGATAGTTTGTTAAAATAATGCCTAATAAATTGAATTTAAAATAAAATATGACGTTAAAATGAAATTGCTTATTGTAATATATAATCGTTTTCATTAAAATGAAAATAATTATATAAATTAAAAAGATCTTTAAGGATAAAAATTAATACAATACAATTGCAAGCGTTTACAATTCGACCATCTTTCTTTGGTAATTATAACTTAGTTAATTTTTCTTTGTTCTTTTAGTTGTTTTCAATCAAGAAGAATTGCCTTATTTCAAGGAAGCAATTACAATATGTATTTAAAGATTTATACGAATTTAAATCGATTTCAGTTCTAATACACTTGGTGAAAGTTTTAAGTCAACTGTTATCTTGTTACATCGTGGGAAGGTCAAGTACCAAGTACCTATAATTATAAAGGGTAAATTATTTTACTTTTTAAGCATCGCATAGTTTAATTCAGTTTGTAACCACAAAAATAAGGTAGAACATTCGACCTTCTTCTTTGAAATAATAAGGTTAGAGTAATTCATATTAATGGTAAATTCCAATTTTTTTAAAAGGAAGACTAATTTATATTACCAAATTTAAATTACATTCTTTGCTTGTGACTAATTTAATCAAATGCATTTATTTTATTGTTCGGTATAAATAATTTGTAACTTCAAAAATAAGTCAGACCATTATTGATAATATATTCCTTGTATATTTTACTAAACTTAATTTCAGTTTCGTATAGAACATATTACTTTTTATGTGTATTTTACAGCAGTCTGCATCTACCCTTCCTTGTTCGAACAACGAAGTGTGAACCAAATTTCACTTGAAGTCCAAGAGTAGAGATGATAAAGTTACAAGGAAATCAATAATCGAAACTCTGACTAAGTATTTATTTATATTCTTAATCTCCTTTCATATACAATGTTGTTATTAATTTGTTAATTTAAACAATTTTATTATGAATTAAATTTTAATTACAACCTATTTTTCTTTCCAATGTGGATATTTATTATCTCCCTAAGCAAATAGTATAAACGGTCACTATTTTCACTATATAATTCTTTTCTATTAGACGGAATCCACCGTCTCGCGCCGTTAAATTATAAACCGTTGCATGATATTTAAGTACATAACTAACGAACCTCCTGTAGAGTCTCAGAGCTAGCTAATGTAACTAATATCCCGTTATAAGAACGGGGTAATAGGCTACAAATTATCACATAAGTCAAAAGCTTTACAAGTGTACATTTTAACAATATATGAACATTTTCAAGGTTAGTCACCACAAAAATCACATGATTTAACAAAATTGTAGATAAGCGAGCAACAATGGTTTGAATTCTTAAATAGCGCGCCAAAGTCGCTGGTGTATCGCGATTTCACTCTCGTTAGGGATCTACGGCACGAAATAGGCTTTATGCGCTATTTGTGAATATAAATTCCGTTTTTAAGCAAATGTTTCAGTTATGTTGTAATTCTATTAATTTAAAATCCAAACTTCGAGCTTAGTATAGGAGAAATTTTCATCGTTCTTATTTAAAACAAATCCTCTTCTATAACAATAGATAGCTCTGCCATTATATATCATCCTATATCCGCACTTGTCATCTGCTTATTGACGGGATTTGCATTCTTAAATAACGAGGATAATATGTTGAGCATCCAGTCAATGCGGTCAATGTTGTCTACACTTGTGTTCTTATAGATACTATAGCTTAGACCGCTTCTGCTTGCAGCGGTGGTTCAATTATAGTATTTTGCTTACGAATTGAGATTCTGCTTGATAGTGCCTGCGGGTGCTTGATTATAGAGACCAATTCCAAAGACCTTTTTGCACGATGGATCAACGTCGTCGATTTGTCAACGACAGTGATAACTAGCATAATCCCAAGCTCTTTAACGTCGCAAAGACTCAGGAAACTAAGCTAGGTTTCGTCGCAGTAGCTGTCGCGGAGATAAAGTACTCCTCTGAGGAGGAGGAGGCGGTGACCGCTGTTCGCGAAGTGCGCGAAACAAAGAGGATAAGCAACACCGACGACTTCATGGAACTGAAGCGGAAGAAGCAGGCGAAGAGGGTCATCGAAACGCCTGAAAATCCAGCCAAGATCTCCAAAACATTCGCGGTCTTGAAAAAATTAGTGTCAACAACGCAAGACACACCAACCCAAGCAAAAGGCGAAGTGCTGACGATAATTTTCCGGTCTGAGGTTCTTTCAAGTCAGAGGCATTACAACCCTCAGGGCGTGAAATGTTGCATCGAGGATAAATATTCACCCCGCTTCGCTCAACGGCCACCTAAGATACGGTGACCAACTTTTCTAAATGAAAAAGCAGAACAATTTTAAAAGGTTTCATTTATTGAATAAAGTACTACCATAAAAATCATTCTTTATCAAAAATAAGTTTACATAAAGACAACAACTGAAATGAACCTCTGTTTAATTAAGTGGACAACTTACCATGCTTTGCAGTGT
The DNA here is from genome assembly GCA_024586415.1 of Phrixothrix hirtus. Taxonomy (NCBI): domain Eukaryota; kingdom Metazoa; phylum Arthropoda; class Insecta; order Coleoptera; family Phengodidae; genus Phrixothrix; species Phrixothrix hirtus. The sequence continues at coordinate 9,665 of JAHWXV010082423.1, forward strand.
TTAAATATATTCATATAGATGACGTCATCAATTTGTTATTCGCTAAAATAGAATGTTTTGAAAGCGATATCTTTGGCGTGCAAATTTAGCCATACACTACAAATACATTGAAAAATATTTAAACGTCATTCGGAAACGGTTTGAAAGTTTCAAAATATTATCCTCAGTTCATGACGTCATTCATTGTTTCAACGCCAAAATTAGAATTTTTTAAAACAAGCAATACGTTTAAAACTTTGTTGTTAAAACTGCCTTTAATATCTTTAAAACTATATAAAAAAAATCTGATGTGAGACAACACAAAATTTTCTCTTACAATATATGCAAATGTTCACAAATAATTAAAATATTATTTACGTTTATTTTGGGAACGATAATTATAACCACCACCCATCCAAGTTACTGGACGTGTTATACCCTGCTTAACTTTCGTGATTTTCTCTGATAATTGACTTCAACGTATTTTTTGACGAAAACCTGTAACTTATCGTAAAAGGATGTCAAGGACATAAGAACCTAGCAATTTTCAAAATAATTGTTAAAAACGTTTTCGAGAAAATCGCAAAAAACTTAAAAATCGCAAGAATAAAGTGGCATTTCCGGTTATTCGGTTTTAACTAAATTCTTGATGTCTCATGTACAGAAGATATAAAACATGAATACAGTTTTTGATTTTTGTATAATAATTACTTTTTGAGATACTTTGTTCACAACTAATACTCCAAGTACTTGCGGTTACTCGATTTTCAAAAATTTATTAGAGGAAGTCGTTGCTTAAAATAAAACTAAACTAAATAGCTAAGTAATATACTAGGTTTAAAAAAAATCGTTAAAGCTGTTTTCAAGAAAACCGTGAAAATGAAGAATTCGGAAAATATCTAAAAATGACAGAAATAAAGTGGTACTTCCGGTTATTTCGTTTTAACCAAATTTTGATTTTGCATAAAAAGGCGATTATGACCACAAACAAAAATTTTCATTTAGTTAGGGTTTTTAGTTTCATAGTTATTGTATTCAGAGTTGGTAGCGCAATTACTTCCGGTTACTCAATTTACAGAAAATTTTCTGAGTAACCGCCTAAAGTATAAGAAAGGGTCATAAATGGTTAAGAAATACAATAAAGTTTAGAAAAATCGTTAAAGCAGATTTTGAGAAAATCTCGAAAAATTAAAAATTCGGAAAATATTTTAAAATGACAGAAATAAGGTGGTACTTCCGGTTATTTGATTGTAACCAAATTCGCGAGTTAGCACACTAAGGTGATTGTAACTTTAAATATAAATTTTCATGCAGTTAAGGTTTTTAGTTTCATAGTTATTTTATTCAAACTTAATGCGGAACTACTTCTAGTTACTCGGCCTACGGAAAATTTTATGAAAGTCCGCTTTGATTATATGAAAGGGCATTAAATTTCTAAGTAATGTGGTAAATTAAAAAAAATCGTTACAGCCGATTTCGAAAAAATCTTAAAAACCAAAAAATGACAAGACTAAAGTGGCAATTTCGTTTTTACGATTGAAGTGAAATTACTGCGGTTGCATGTTCCGATGGATGTGAACACAAATATGAAATAATGTTATGCTAGAACTTATGGTTTATGAGTTATCGTGTTCACAGACACACATAAACACACACACACACGCATACGTATACGCACACGTACACGTACACACGCACACGCACACGTACACGTACACACGCACACGTACACACGCACGCGCACACGCACACGCATATCTACACGCACACCCACACGCACACGCACTTCCACATGCACACCCACACAACACACACATACGCACAGACAGAGAGAAAGAGAGACGCACACACAGACCAATTTTCAGAAACATGATTTTCGTACTCAGGGGACCCAAAAACTTGTATTTCCATTAAAATTTCGATATCAAAAATTTTGGTCGAAAACAATACTTCCTCTTTTACTTATATTTCAAATAGGGCAAGAGAAAGTAAAAATAATTTCTATAATTAAATAATTTTTTATATATTCGTAATTAAAAATTATACAAAGCTCTTACCTACTTTTATGATTTCTTATTTTTAAAACTGTATTTTTTGAAGCATGTGTTGACTTGCACAATTTCTGATTCATCAGTAAGATTTTATAAAAATCAATGCATACATTTTTTAGATTTATTTTTGTAAATAAAACCGATTTTAAAGTTTGTGTTTTTAATTGCCTATTCTATTAAACAGCGAGCGATTGGTTAATTTAAAAGGCAAGTTAACTGTGGCTTAATGTACACCACCATAACCACGAAATGTATACAATTTTTAATAAGTACACTATAGATACGGTGATTGCGTAATGAATATAGACAACTTTAAAAATTAGCACCTAACAGAGCATTTAGAAAAAAATCAGGACACGGTATTTCAGCAGTACAAAGCTTGACAAAGCAGACTTGTCCTGCCTAAATCACCTTAGGTCACCTTACCTAAAATGAAAAATCTCTTCGAAAAACAAAATATTGTTACAAACGTTAACTTCCCTCAAGAAAAACCACGGGAGTTGTTATTAGAGTACTGCCACAGTCACTCAGCGACTAGGAGGTCCTAGCACACCTCAAACAACAGGGGCTTCCTAGGTTATTCGTTCGTCGGATGCGGAGACACACCAACGCCATTCCAATGCTACTGAACTACGCGGAGCTCCATAAAAATGAAGTAAGGAAGAAACTCTTCCAAATAAAGACGGTGCTATACCTGGAGGTGGGCGTAGAAGCGCTGCCTACGAAAAGCGGTAGAACACAGTGCCGTAGGTGCCACAAATTCGGGCATATGCGACAAAACTGCCACTATGAGTACATGAGCGTGAAGTTTAGGAACGGGAATCCCTTCAGTCAGGGCGGGAAGCCGAAAATGTCCCCAGATACAGAGGTTCCCACGGTACCCTAAGTCAAGAAAAGCTGCGAACAATATACGAAGTGGCGTGTCTACGCGGATGCGGCGAAACCTTCGCCTCTAGGTCAAAAACAATATGCAAGAGTGAAATACGATATCTAGGAAGAAATAGGAGCCTCATTACTTAACCTGCATATAAACGTCAGCACCATAGTAGATGCCGCATGCTACACAACCTACTTTTAGGAGGAAGTTAGTCAACTTTTGAAGTGTTTACCGGAAATATTTACTATTCTCGAACACAGTAATTCTCTACTATGAAGCCGCGTGTAGTACAAAATTTAAATTCAGGACCTAAGCATTGAGGATGAAGGTGATAAAGGATCAGATATCCTGGTGCACCGTAGGCCATTAGTTTCATGTTTCAGTGCGCCAGGTCTAACTTGAGCTGAAAATGTCTAACAAGGGCGAAATCGCAATACACAAGTGACTTAGGCGTGTTATTTGAAAATGTCTTGCAAATAAATGCTCATATATTGTTAAAATTTACATTTGCAGATCTTTTCACAGTATGTTGTTATTCTAATTATTTAGAATTCAAACTACGCGCTTTGCATAAAAGAAAGATTTGTCATTTTTATGTACATCAAATACAATATCTACACGTAACTAGAAAACTTTTCCAGATAGCTTTGAACGAGTTACAAAAAGGGCCCGGTGATGCAAATGTTATATCGAAATCCACTTAATAGATATATAACCCTTTCTAGGTAATGTAAAATTATCCATTTATTTCTCCGACCGCCTTTTATTCCTACCTAGCGACGGTTATAGCTGAAACAAATCAGATGACGACTCTTACGCCACCCGTACTAATAATGTAAAACATTCATTGGTACTGTTGTTGCTTTTATAAGACTGGGATTTTGGGATGTAGAAATGCCCTTTACGCTTATAACTTGCAGTGCTGTGATTATCTTGTCATACCCGTCAGACATCACAACAATATGAAGTGTTATCTAAGAAGGGCTATAATTAATTCATTCTTCCACATGCTTTAAGCTCAGAAGTAAACATGCCAAGCTCTAAGCCATTGATTCTGGCATTTAACTTGTATTCTCTAATTGTATTATATAAAATTTTAATTACGAAAACACACCAACAGAAAATATTGTTTCGTTCTGTAAAAGCCAGTTTGGCATAAACTTCCAGTTTATATGATAAAACTTTAAAAAAAGGCGAAGAATGCTCCCTCATTATATTAAAAATAATAAACATACTTTGTTATTAATCGTTCAAGAAAATTCAAGCATAATGATTACAGCTTCTATGTAGTTTCTACTGTTCATCATGCTGCACAATAGTTTATGCATAATAGACATAAATGGTAGTCAGTAACATAATTAGAATGAGAAGCAAAATTGTTGATGAGATCGTTGCTCGAGGTTCATTTTAGAATGTAGTAAATATGAAGGCATGAATGACACGACACGCTCAATAATCGTTAAAACGAACAGACTCGTGGAGAAGTAATGTAGACTTGCCATCCGTGGTAATGTATTCCATTTATTTTGTTAACAATGAAAAGCTTAAATTATTGCATCCACTTTATTTTTATTGTTATTGTTAGATGCGGCTCGTAAATATAAAATGGAAGAATACGTATGACCTAAAAGTGTGTATATGTATGTAATTTACTGTACAATTTAATAAAACGTATGTATATACATTTTTATTCTATATATATATATATATATATATATATATATATATATA
>JAHWXV010082475.1:0-14579 GCA_024586415.1 Phrixothrix hirtus
TATATATATATATATATATATATATATATATATATATATTATATTATGTGTGTGTCTGCGTCTGCATCTGTGCCTGCGTCTGCGTCTGCGTCTGCGTTTAGGTATGCGTCTGCGCCAGCGTCTGCGTCTGCGTCTGCATATGCGTCTGCGTATGCCTCTGCGTCTGCGTCCGCGTCCGCGTCCGCGTCCGTGTCGGCGTCACCGTCCGCGTTCGCGCCCGCGCCAACGCCTGCGTCTGCTCCTGCGTGCGCGCTTGCGCCTGCGTTTCCGTCTGCTTCTGCGTTTGCGGCAGCTAGTGCTTATGCGTCTGTGTCAGCGTCAGCGTCATCGTTATCATCAGAGTTTGCGTCTGCGTCTGCGTCTGCGCGCGCGCCCGCGCCCACGTGCGCGCCCGCGCCCGCGCCCGCGCCCGCGCCCGCGCCCGCGCCCGCGCCCGCGCCCGCGCCCGCGCCCGCGCCCCTATCCGCGTCCACCCGCGTGCGTGCGCGGGAGCGTGCGTGCGTGCGCGTGTGTGCGCTTCAGCGCGCGTGTGCGTGTAGGTGTGAGAGTGCTTGCGCACGTGCGCGTATGCGTGCGTGAGTCCGTGCGTGCATGCGTGTGTGAGCGCATGCGCGCTTGCGAGCGTGCGCACGTGCGCGGATGCGTGTGTGCGGGTGTGCGTGGGTGCGCTGCTTGGTGCGTGTACGTACGTGCGTGCGTGCGTGCATGTGTGTGTGCCTGAGTGCGTGCGTTCGTGCGCTCGCGTGCCCGTGCGCGTGTGCGTGCGCATGCGCGCGGCCGAGCGGCCGCACGGGAGCGCATGTGTATTGAATGTTTTTCTGGGTGTTCTTTCGTAGAAGTCTTTGTTGGTTCTGAAAAGCACATTGATGGCGACGCTTCGGCAGATGCACATTTTTCATTTTCAAATCTTCGCTTTAGGTCTTCATTTGGTTAGTCATACAAAATACCCACAAAACCAATTTCACATGTAATACCCGCGGAAATTTAAAATATAACATTACATATTATTACATCCACAAAAGTTCCAATCTCACAAATGGCACAATTCTTCTATGATTTTGAAGCAACATTAAACGGCGTACATGGTCCAATATTATTTGCACAGTGAAGGGAACCGGTAAAACGGTAACACGCTCATCTATTGCTAAATTCAGGACATTCAGGTAATCATAAATTATGGGTGTAGCAATATCCATCCTACTATGTCAATTGCGAATGAAATTCTGTGCATAAAAAGATCTCAGTTAATCCATCCAGAAGGTGTAGTCATTTCAAGATCCGAACTGGAACATATTTCAACATATATGCTGCTTGAAAAAAACATTTGGGAATACCATTAGTGGAACTAGCGGTTTACATCCAGCACTTATTATATAACACGTTGCTAGATTTGCCCCTTTTTCCTCACTCGTCATTTTATTTACCTGTTTTATCCCTTTAGTTGTCAGCACACGCTGAGGCTTTTTCGATAGTCAATATGCTAGTTTAACCAAGTGAAATGACCTTGTAGTATCTGCAAAAGCAGTGCTTCAAACATAAATATTACGAACGTTGTCAGAGAATGCATCCATATTTCGTTGGGTAAATACCAGTAGTTCTTGCACGGCTACAACCTTCTAGCGTACGAAGTGAAAGATTCTTAATATGCCTTAAAAACCCGTGCATGCATTCGATACCATCAATTTTGAATGGTTTTCAGGTTTCATGAATTCTTAAGTTGTTAGCACGTGCTAATTCAAAGACTAGCCTAGGGCAATCCCTTGGAGCAAAAAATATCTTCAAATAAGTTTGAATGAAAGTTGCAAGCAGAGTTTCAAGTTCATCTGGAAATATTTTAATTACTGAGTAGTTTGGTGTCTCTGTGGTGTGTTTGTCAGGATTATCGTTTTACCTTTTACCGTAACGTGGTAATTTTTGAAAACACAATTTTTTTCTTTGGCGATAGATCTGATACTCCTACCATCCAGTGCCATATATACCGCTGATCATTGTTTGAACCTCTCGTAGTTTTTCTTATATGAAATCGTGAAGTTTTAAATACTGGAAAACAAATTAAAATGTTACCCAATTCTAATATAAATATTTTTTTATCATTCAATTGTCATTGCTACGTGGGGAAGAATAACATGTATCACTGTTCACCCTAATATTTTGATGCACTGTTACTCAGTAGTCAATAAACAACATGTACAAATACTTCAAAGTGTTGGTATGGTTTAACAGTCATCCCACAATAGTATCGAAATACCAAAATAAAGCTATTATTGATTAGCATTTAAAACTATACGAACAAAAGAAGGCAAGAGCAAAGAATTCACTTCGTTCGAAAGGAACCTATCAAACATTAATTAACTTACAGTAATGGCCATTTGCAATCTAAGCTAACTTTAGCTTTCAGCATTTGCACACTATAACTGGCAGAGTCATGTTTTATTTCAATTTTTAACAAAAATTAGTGCAGACCTCATTATTCCTCATGTTTCATTGTTAACGACTTTCCCCCGCCGAAATCGGTAGTGACAGAAAATCTTATAACTGACTACATAGTTGCTAACAGGTGCGACAATTAATAGTTCGGTTAGGATTTGATACAAAGAATATTTCATTGAATAATTATCAAAACAAGTGGTTTAAATATGAGATAATGCGTATATGAAGGTTATTTTAAAAACACAGTTATTAAAAGTTCTGCGTCCATTTTGAATTATATCTAACAATGACTAGATGAATACGCTCTAATTGTTCCACCTGCCTCAGAATTTATATTAAATAGTTATCTTGTATTAATGAAATATAATTTCTTACTATAACTTTAATTACGCAGAAACTAATAATTAAGTAATTGACAAACGTAAAAGTAATAAGCTCAGTTTTCAATACAATGTAAGTGGAATAAATTTAGATACTCAACTCACTTCTATTTCCTAATTATTTGAATTTTTAACCATCCCAATAATTCCCAGGTAAATGGTATCTTACTACACCTAAATTCAGGAGTATATTGAATAAATTTGAAAACTCGCTACAAATTTCGGAATTTGTTTTATTAGAATATACAAATTTTATGAAAATATTTCGATAATTTTAGAAACCGCCCTTTAACAACTTGTTTGTTGGATATAGATTGTTGGGCAAAAGTATTTTACGAATGTAAAGTTAATAAAGAAGATGGTATGTGCAAAGTAGCATATGATGCTGGAAAATGAAAATGTGTTTATTTAGGAGAAAATTGGAAGCTCAATTTTTGAATGTAATTTATAAAGTGGTTAAATTATGCAAATTTTATTTGACTTTCATCAAGAGGTTAAATTAAATTTCTATCAACATGGACATACTTGCTTTTAAAGTTTGTTCATCTGTGGTTTTTATGGCTTTCTATTTATCAACAAACGTATTTATTCTGAATTAATATTCAAATTTGAATTTCTATATTTTGAAGTCATACTTACAAGTATTAAAATAACACTAAAGTAGTAATAACAAAACCGTTTCGAAACAATATGCGGTACGAACGGCTAACGAAGGAAATAAAACTGAGTATGAGTCTAGTGCTAATTAACACTACTCGCCAACCTCCGACAAATTAACGTTATTTGGAACAATAACGGCTTGACAAATTGCACCGAGTTTGTAGTGTTATAATCACGTACACCCATGCATTTATATTTAGAATCGCATAACTGCATTATACGTTAAGATAAGCGTTGTATATGCTTTAGTATGCAGGGTTTTGTACTAATTTACTGTTACTAAATATTTGACGGATTTACACCAATTAAACTTTATTCGCTGCGTGATAAAGTTAATGGTTGTTATACTCGTATTACACAAAGTCAAATCAATTTTATAATACAAAACCATTGCCGTTATATTATTTTAGGAATATCTAAAATAAATCCTTAATTTATGGCGTAACCACGTTTGAAACATTATTTTGGAAATTATATAATATGTAGTAAATATAAAACAGATTTAGTTTATGTTTTTAGTTGAGAGGTGTTTTTATTTCTAAACTCCGCTTTTCTTTACTAACAAAAATACAAATTACTTGATTGGAATAAATACCTATAATACCAATGCTGTTGTAATCTAAGGTATATAAAATGCTGAATATAAGGATATTCGGCTTCAAAAAGTCACGTGGATGTAAACAATTAATCTACAGAAACGCATCATCCAGCATTTTATAAACCAAAATCCCTACCGTTCCATTATCAATTGTGAAAAAAGAGTCATAAACAATAAAGTTATTTCTGAAATATAAACGGTGAATACCAAAATATATAAAAATTATTACAACATATGTTGTTAGCGGTCCTTTGCGCTGATTAAAGTCTTAATATAAATTAAAAACGATATTTACAATAAATTTGACAGTTCCATATAGTGTTTATATTTGTCGAAACATTTTGTGTTCAAATCTGTCCATTGTAATAAGTTAGTCAGTTTTTTTAAAAATTAAACCACTCTAAAATTTTCTACTTTCATAATTAACTTAATAGCAACTGTCAATAAACATTATTATTTATCTTAATAATAATTCTTTGGAACTTAAAATTATATATTTGACTTCATTTTAATAAAATACGATTAACTACATCAATCAGCTCTTTATTTTCTGTATGATTTGAATCAACAATCTGTGTTCGGTCCAAAGTCAAATTTATTTTAACATTAATTAGTTATTCCAAATTTAAATAGTACTTATCATGGTAATGAGCGCTTTGGATCCCAATGCACTATGCTTCGTTATTTTTGCGATTTAGACTGGCCGGTGCGTCTATAGCTATAAATATTAGTGGTATACATGTGAAAATTCAAAGTTTCCTTTATGATCGCAACTTATGGAAAATTCGATACAAGTGGAAATCCATAAAACTGCCATTAAAATAAAAATGAATGAAAAGTTGCAGGTCTTTCCAACGCAAAATGTTGTATAACCTAATAAAGTAAGTAAACAAATAAAAGCTTATGATTCAACGTGTCGCAGCCACTCATATACCTGTGGTTTCGTCCTTTGGGGTTATAAGTACGGAACACATGCGGCTGTATTGCGATATAGATTGGCAGAGCCATCCATAGGAGTTTCCTACTATGAACGGCTTGAGTTTTTTAAAATTTTTTAAATTTGCGCCGTTATTGCGAAGAAATTTAGAATTTTCATTTATTATTTTTATAGCCAATTGACTTATTAGTATATTAGCTTTCAAAAATTTAACAATAATTTAAAATTCGAAGTTATCTATATTTATTTCTAATTCGAAAAATTTTAATTATTTGTGTGATTTGAGATACACTTTGCAGATTTTTAAATCTAACCATTAATTGTTTAATCTGTTTAAAATGTACTTTTGGAATTTGAAATAAAATTCTATTTCCCTTCACCTTCACCTTCCTGGTCTTTCTTCATGTATTTTTATCTAATTAAGCCAGTACAGTTAATAATGAATACAGAAATTGAAAAATACGTAATTCTTGAGAAAAAGAAAATTACTCCTACAACCAAAGTTTATTTGATTATACTCTATATTTTGTACGATGTATAACAGCCGGCCCCATCTGGTGTAGTGGTTAACATGTTTGCCTCTACACCCAAGAGACGCGGGTACAAACCCGAACGAGGTCGGTAAATTTTTCATCGGAGAAAAATTTGAAAAACCTGCTATCTTCTTGGATAAGGAAGTAAAATCGTAGGCCCCGTATCAATGTGATGTTTGGTACGTTAAAAACTCCTACTAGCGGTGGAACTCCTCCAGATTCGGCAAAATTCTAGTAGGCGTGGCAAAATCGCTATAACAGTTGTAGTCCAAAAGGGCTAAGAGAAATTCCGCATCCCGAACCGTCAGCCACAAAAACAAACAACTATGGATAACTACAGTTTCTACACTTTCAAGATATATTTGTGGCGAGTAATGTTATTGGTACTTCATTGGATCCATCTCGTACATATGTTTTGTAGCTTCCGTATATGCACTTAACTAGTGTTGCAAGAGCACATTCATATTAATTACTAATTTAATTTTATGATATATCGTCAACAAAATTGGAATGCTTTTAACTTGTCGTTTAAAACACTGTCATTACTTTTTTCTGGAATAAGAAACATAAGAATGTAATATTTCCTTCCTAGTATGCTAAAAGGGTCAAAAAGCGGGGAAAACGTACAATTAGGTAAAACTTATTTATGCATAAACTCTATTGTCAGATAATATGTGAAATAGGAAAAACTAAGATCGAATAAAAACAATTCTTAAAAGTTAACAAATAATACGTCTGCACTAACAGTGTGGCCAAAATTTAATTAGGTTCGCTTTTTTCTTGAAAGTGCTCGCTTTCTTGCAACTTTTCATTGGTGAAAAGCTACCCAGGTAGCAGAAAATATATAGGGAAGCGGTCTGATAAATGACCGTTTTGAACATGAGAACACAACTTTTTTTTCAAAATTTCATCTCATTTCTCGACATAGTCTCCTTTTAGCTAGATACACTTAGGTCAATTCTTTACAATTTCATTAGGCCATCCTTGTAGTACGATTTATCAGGTCCTCGAAAATATGCATTAGTTTCCCGTTCAACTTCCTCATTTGATTTGAATCTCCTTCCACCAAGCCATTTTTTCAGGTTTGGGAACAGGAACTAGTTACAGGAGAATATGGTGAATGCTGAAGCAATTCCTAATGTAGTTCGTCCAATTTCTGTTGCGTTTTCCATGACGTGTGGGCTGATGTATTATCATGATGAAAAAGCATTTTCTTTTTTGCCAAATGTGGTCGTTCTTCTTTATTTCAATGTTCAATCAGTCCAGTAATGCCACATAATAATCTCCTATGATTTTTTTGCGTTTTAAGATAATAGATAAGTATTACACCTTGTGCATCCCAAAAATAGTCGCCAAAACCTCTTCAGCTGATTCAACCACCTTTGCTTCCTTTGGTGCACTTGAACCAGCTTCAGCCCATTGTTTTGATTGTTGTTTTGTTTCACGTGTGTAGTCGTGGATCCATGTTTGATCTAAGGTTATGAACCTACGCAAAAATTCATCTGCATTACATTGAAATATCGCCAAACATTGCTGTGAAGTTACCACACGATTGCGTTTTTGTTCGATTGTCAACAAACACGACATCCATCGTGCTGACAACTTTTTCATATGTAAATTTTCATACAAAATGTCACCGACACGTTCTATGATGTCAACTATCACACGCACTTTCACTCCTAAACCTTCCAAAACGATATCGTGGATTTTATCGATAACTTCTTTGATGGTCGACCTGCACGATGTTCATCAATTATGCTTGAATTCACTTGAATTCGCTGGAGCAGATAGGCCATACTATTTATCAAGCTTTTTCTTTCTTTCTTTCGCGGTTTTTCCACGCAAAGTAATGCTTAATAAATGCACGAAATTCATTTTTATCAATTATTTTAACACAATCGCAAGTTGTGCGCTTTTTATAGCTGTCAAACATGAAATAAATTACATATAGCGCTAAAAATGTACATGCAGTCTACTTACAGAATATATTTGACAGAAATGATATACATTCGGTATCAGTTCCGCCATCTCTTGGAAACCGGCTAATTATCGCCCTCGTCATTAAGATAATCCCAACATTGGAGATATATATCTTGTCACAACATTTTATGGGTCAGATATATTTACCAACAGTGTTCAGTAAGCAGTCAATTCTATACAATGGGTTAGAAAGACTGCTCGTTTATACATAACCCACATAATCGAAAATGCTTAAAAATGGTATACTGCCGAAGTGGAGTAATGAATATTATAAATACGTTCTTGAACCACCTTAATAACAATCTAAATTTATACTTTACGCCATTAAGTGAAAAGAATGTTGAAACCTAATTTGGTTCAGCATTTTGGTTTGTAATCTACATCGTGTTTACAATTCAATATCAATAAAGATTATTGGAACAAAACCTGTAAACAATTTTATAACTAATTTTTGGGAAAAGCACTTACGATATTTTGCTGACAAACAATGTATCGATAATATTACGAATAGGTTTATATGATTAGCCCGACATATTAAAATAATAAATACAATGATTAATTATTTAAACTTTGTATAAATAGTATAATAAATATTGCTTCAACAAACCCTATGTTGAGATGGCAACAACATGCACTTCAAAAGGAAATATTCAAGTATAGCGAGTTTTGGTATTTTATTAATTATCTATAGTTATCTTGTTACCTACTAATTAATAATAATTTAAAAAATCTGAGGCTGCTCCCCAGTTCATATTTGTACAAACTGTTCTGATGTAGAAATATCCCTATTTTCGGTAATTGCACAACTTCAACTTTAAATTACCTCTTTATAGATGGCGCAGTTGTTATAGTTCGTAAACAAGTTTCATTTAAAGCATGTACATAAATATGCTTGCTGTGCGTTTCAATATGTAAAACCTTAGTCTAGGATTTTCGCTATAGATTGTAACTTACAGCTTTCCCTGCAATTACTTGAAGCTATTTTGCATTTTTGGCAAAATAAAACAGTATCCTGTTCAGAAATGTCTGATTTTTTTAGCTGTGGAAGTTAAATTCCTTTCCAGTTCTAGTAAAAGAATAATTCATTTATATATAGTAACAATGAAATTGACTTTTTATTACAAAGATATCGATATTGCCAATATGTTTAATTTGGTGTTGCAAATATAATTACTTACCGCAGACGGAGATATCCTACGTAGGACTATATTGACTATAGCTAATCTCTAAGATTTTCCCAATATAGGGAAGCGTTATATTTGGATATAGGGCCAACGTAACTAATGAAATATTGGTTTTATAAACTGTATAGGTACGAGTGTAATATCTAAGTAAGGAAAATGTATCACATGGACGCTAATGAGAAGAAAGAATTTTGAAACAATGATATGTAATTGAATTAAATAATTCAGGTGTGCCAATAAACTGCAAATGACAAATATATTAAATAATGAAAAAATTTGTGGCTAATCAAGAATAAGATATAATAATAACATTAAGAATGGTTTAATCTCAACAGAAAAAATTTCAGTTATAGAGAATTATACCGAGTAAATACGAAAATAAATAAGAAAAAAAATACCTAACAAGATGTACAAGATGCAAATACATTTCAAGAGATAGATTATATAAAATACAAATCTGCATTTTTTCGATGCATGTAAAGTAATTAATCTAAATATATATCCTATATAAATCTACTTATAGTAAGTAACCTTCTTGTGTAGCATTTATAACCTGTATAACAATATTCATCAAATGACATCTGCTCGACTAAAATTAGAAGTTATTATAATATAGGGTTTCACAAAAGAATTCCGGGGTTTTGAAGTTAGATATTTTCATTAAATCAAAATCTTAGTTTAATGTGTTATACATGAATTTAAAGGTAATATTCTCAAGATTTTCTAAAAATTTAGTAAATTTCAATATTAGCGTTGACATTAGAATAGCGTAGAAAACTCTCACTCAAGAGTATCTATCGCAACAATTAGCAGCGCCTATTCATAAGGTGGTTCACAAAAGGCTTTCTTTAACAGCTTGCAACATACAAATTTTCCATGAAATTAAACCATCAGATAAGGACAAGAGATTTCAGTTTTCTAGTAATATGCTAAACAAAATTGACGAAAATAACTTTTTAAAAAATGTAAATTTTACCGATGAGGCAACTTTTCATGTAAACGGTACTGTAAATCGACAGAATTGCAAAATTTGGGGTTCACAGCCATCTCATTAGTTCACTGAGTATCATCGTGACTCACCTAAAGTGAATGTTTGGTGCGGCCTTATGCATGACAGAGTTACAGGTCCCTTCATTTTTGTTGAAAAGACAATAAGTGGTAATGTCTATTGTGATATGTTAGAGGAGTATGTTTTTCCTCAATTGGATGATATTGAGACGGAGAAGGCATTTGTCTACTTTCAGCAAAATGGCGCACCGGCTCACTTTAGTTTGCGTGTGCGAGAAGCACTCAATACTATATTCGGCAACAGGTGGATTGGAAGAGAAGGGCCTACTCCTTTGCCTTCAAGGAGCCCGTATTAGATTCCCTTGGACTTTTTCTTCTGAGAAGAACCTCGCGTATGCAGAGAAAATTCGGGATCTAACCGATCTCAGCTAACGGATACTCGCTTGCGTGGCAACCGTCACCCCAGACATGCTTGGCAAGAGGTAGACTTTCGTTTGGATGTGTGCCTAGATTGAAATTTACTAAATTGTAATAAATATTATAATAAATAATATTTTCAAATTCATTTATAACACGCTAAACTAAGATTTTGATTTAATAAAAATATTTAACCTCAAAACCCCGGAGTTACTTTGTGGAAACCCCGTATAAAGATTCAAGAACACGGAGAAAACTTCTAATAAAAGCGCCAATTTAAAAAATTTGTCCACTGGGTAAAAGACGTAAAAATGTGTATTCTCTCGCCCAAAGTGACCTATGTGCAATGAACGCATTTTTAAAATTTGCGCCTTTATTACACATTTTCTCCATATTCTTGTCGCAGGTATTTTATACTGAAGATTTCTAATAAAAATGAAACCTTGGTATATAGATCCTCTGACAGCTTTTGAATTGACACTGTTTACCGGGTACCTATTCCATTTAGGTCATTTGTGTGAGAGAATACACATTTTTGCGTCTTTTACCCAGTAGACGAATTTTTAAAATTCGCGCCTTTATTAGTAGTTTTCTCCATGTTCTTGAATATTAATATTGTATAACAATCTATTGTCCTGAAATCAAGCGACGGCATTCAACAAACGTAGTATAAAATAGATCTATATCTGAGTTGAGATTATTAAAAGTTTAGCACATTGAAGTAACTGGAGCTGGCATAAAAGCGTTGAGCATCGACATGGAATGGTGAACACATTAAAATTGCGTACGTCTTTGTCCCGAGTTTTGAAATTTAATTTTATTAAAAATTCAGGCATATCAATCAGAAAACTAACCATTTTATATAAGTAAGTTAAGATTTGACATTTTTGGCTGTTTAAAAGTGAATATGAATTGAATATTTTCAACAGAGTGGGATCGTTGGAAATATTAGTACCTTTCACAAGCTTAAAAGGATTATATTTCTAAAAACGTTTTTGAACGTTTTCAAGTTCTAAGTTGTGACATGTATAGTGAGTGTTCCAAATAATACATCCGTACTATAATGTACCAACGCTATTATCTCGAGTTTACCTTTTGTAAATAATTAATTAAGTAAATTTTTAAAGTACAAACTCGATGCTGAAATGGGACATAACTACAATAATTGTAATTATTTAAAATACCTAGAATCGTTTCTATAATTCAAAGCCAATAAAATATCCTGTAATGTTTCATTTAATTATTATTTATATAATTACCGAGCTTTTAACTGATTATCGTGTTTATTTATTTATTCATTTAGTTTTAATTACCGTTGCATTAATTAATAATTTGATTAGGAATATTTTAAAAAAATTTTGTATGAGCTATTAATCTAACCGTTCAAGATTTTTGACCTCAGACAACAATACATTACCTGTTTTGGTCAAAGAATCTGAATTTGGTATATAAAAGACATGCATGGTTTGGATACATAAGATAATCATATGTTAGTTTTGGCCATTAATGGAAATTTTTACATTATTTAAATTGACTTAATTGCTTTAGTTCAATTCAGACGTAGCGTATTGTTAGCTGCTATATTATGGATAACTTTTGATTTTGTTAATACATGCAATTAGACCGGTACAACTATTTTTGTTAATTATTAATAATTAGAAGCAGTCCCATTAATGTTTTTTATTACTACTTCAGGCTAATTAAATGACGCATCTAATGATATGTTAATTAGTTACAAAATTTTTTAATTAAGGGAATTAAATAACTAAAAAGACGTTTCACCTTGAAATTACAGATAACAATTTCATATAAAAGCACGGGTGAGAATTCAAATATTCAAGCCGAGAATTAGAGGGATAAATCAACCCACCACAATCGAGAGGTGTTTTAATCCTTTGTAAAGCAAATATTAAAATTACAGCACTAAACTGAAATATTTTTATTACGCTTCATTGTTCTAATTTCATTCGGAATAGCTCTACATTTACATACAGGCCGTGCCATTTCAAAATTAAGAGAAACGGAACGTTCCGTAAGCGATTCACCGCATTTAGTTAAAACAAATCACAAAGTTTGTTTACTTGCACTTCTATTTTTTGAATTCAATTAATGAACAAAAGTACACTTTTCTTTGGCCAAGAATTATTCATAATAACACTCACCGACGTATGTAATACACTTCGGATCCCATCCGTACAGCTGTGAACAGGTCACGCACCGGATATACATTTTTCACCACGTAGTGACAGAAACCCTCGGTGGATGTCGGCCCACGATCCGCTAATTAAACCCAGATCAATTATAAATAATTTTACACCAAGCGATAATTACCTAAACCAAATTTCACTCGCAAAAATAACTAAGTTAAAACACAACATTGCACGATAAGTAAACGCCATTTTGTAGATTAGAGTAGTGAATCAATTGTATCGACGAATAATACTAACGACAAAGGGCATTAATACGCCATCTACGTTCAGTACTTACAAAAAGAACGGCTATCATCCAACTTAATTTGGTTCTTACATATAATAAAGTTCAAACATTGTAGAACATGACTTATTATGTTTAATAAATGACTTTTTTGTTATATAGCCTTATTTCTGAATATATAATGATACAAACAATTAATAAAGGACCATATTATAAAGGTAATGTAACTGATGTACATGTAAATAGTTCAAAATTCAAAGATAAATAAAAATCAAAACGAAGTACTGCTTGAAACAAATAAGCATTCAATTATCCTGAGTTAAAATTAATTGTAAATAGTTTAAATTAAAATAAAATACACTTCCAGTGCTACATAATTAAATACAAGTAAAAATAACATTTTGAAAGGTGTACACCTAGCCTTGAAAGAAATAGTAAAGTGCGCATAACTTAAGAACATAACTAAATCCAAATCAAAAGTGTTATTTGAGCTAATTACAACAAGATTCTCTACACAAAAGTATATACAGTACGTACAAAATTAAAGGTAACAAACAACTTTAAACAAATTGAGTTTGTGAGCTCCGATAAACACTGGAAAGCAACTTTGTAAATAATTTTATTGTGTACATAAATAATATAGGTTTTAGGTATATAGATTCCGAGTATCCATCAAACAGTCCTACCTCACACTCCGACTTTGAGAGCTATACTCGAAGCATTTGTAACACTGATCAGGCATCCCTGTTATAAGTTTTAATGTATCGACCAGCCCCGTTACAGTACTCTAGTTTGGAATGCATGACAGATCTATATAGGGTTTAGATTGTATCAAAATTATTAAACTTAACAATATTACGCAAAATAAACCGTAATTGTTTCGAACTTGCATTAGTCATAAAATCGCAATGGACATTAAACCTGAAAGAAGGATTGAACGATATTCCCAGATCCTTGTATATTTACCCTTCCCAATGTTGTAAGTAATGATATGTTCTTTACAATAATATTTGCAAAGTTGCATTTACTTATGTTATATTACTTATGTTTACTTGTAGGGAAGATAGTTATTAGTGCACCATTTATACAATAAATAAAGTTCAATTTGCAAAATTTTGCAATCATTGATGTGATTAATTGGATGATATACTTTAAGATTGTCAGCATATAAGAGGCATCGAGGGTTTTTAACAATATCGCTGATATTATTTATGAACAGAATGAAGGACAATGAACCCAGTATGCTGCCTTGAGGAACTCCGGGCTAGACGCTAAAAGGATTAGAATGATAACCGTTAAAATGTACTGTATAACTTCCATAGGTTAGTTAAGAGAAAATCAAATTAAGAAGAGCATTTGAAAACTTAGTTGATTGAGCTCATGGATAAACAAAGAATGATGTACCGTGTCAAAAATTCGTAAAAACGTCAACTTAATACTTGCTCTCTAGTGATTTAAATGTCTGCTGAGAAAATATACTCAAATTGGCAATGGTAGTCCTTTTTCTACAATCTGTACTTAACTGGTGATATTATATTAAATACTTGGGACTAAATTCTAAGGTTCAATGTTTTTCAAAAGTATAGGTAAGACATAGAAATTATCCTAGGCTAGTAAAAATGTTTATTAGTGTTATTTAGGTATGGGTGCTATGATTTGTTATCTACTGCCATAATTTCACTTTTAGCATCCTATAAGTTTGTGAATTGTTGTGGCTAATGATGATTGATTTCCTCATTTCGCTACGTTCTAATCCTATTATTTGAGTGTATCTAGATTTTGTGGGACTTGCTATTGGTACTGTTGTCAGTATACGAAAACCCTATGTTTGTTATTCATTTAGCTTGTTTTAGATATTTTGGCATATGTGTTCTGACAAAGGCGCCTTTAGACGAGAGTTTCTCAGCAGTTGATAAAAGGAACTATAGTCTGTAAAATGAGTAATTTTAGGTTTCGGATTAACTTATACTTAGCGCTTCATTTTCTAAGGACACACGGTTAA
This sequence comes from Phrixothrix hirtus, assembly GCA_024586415.1. NCBI lineage: Eukaryota > Metazoa > Arthropoda > Insecta > Coleoptera > Phengodidae > Phrixothrix > Phrixothrix hirtus. The sequence goes on from JAHWXV010082475.1 coordinate 14,563, forward strand.
AATTTGTCTTTGTTGTT
>JAHWXV010082479.1:0-26274 GCA_024586415.1 Phrixothrix hirtus
TTGTATATATATATATATATATATATATATATATATATATATATATATATATATATATATATACCGTGCTTTCATTTAATCCCAAACCCCACGTGATTAGTAACTTTCTTAAATTTAGGAATATTTGTATTACAAGGTTGAATTTACCAAAGTTGGCACGTTGAGAAACTAGAAATGTAACTAAACATATGAGAAGTATTATTTGGTTATTGCGCTATCATATTTGTAATCTATTTTCTAAGCTTTTAAAATAACATTATTAAATAAATCAGTTTTTTTCAAAACTAAAATATATCTATAAAATTTTTGTAAAGACGTAATTCTGCTATTTATTAAACAAAACTTAAGTGACCGGTTATTCTTCTTCCAGTAAAAATGCCATAAAATTATTAAATAAATTGAAATGTCTAGATTTAGTTTTTTACAAAACTTTTACAAAACTTTAGTTACCGGTTATTCTTTTTACAGTAAAAATGCCATATAATTACTAAATAAATTGAAATGTCTAGATTTGGTTTTTTATAAAATCCAGATTTTCATTCACAGGGTGCATAAGAGCTTGGCATAGACCTGTTTAATAACTTCCATTAAATAATATGAATTTCTAATTTCCATAATTTTAATTTTAATTAGAACTGTAAATTATTTATGTAACTTTTTTATAAATCAACTTTTATTTGAACCTAAGAATTTAATATCTAAACAAACGCACATGAAATGTTCAGGAATTATGTACTAATGTGCGGCATCGCGTTAATTTGGTTATCGCCCATAAATGATCACGTGGGGTTTGAGATTAAATGAAAGCACTGTATATATATATTATTAAAATATGCATGACAAAAAATGTTTATAAATCATGTGTCTAAATTACATAGTTTTCAAAATAATTGCAATTAAAGTTTTCAGTCTGGTCCTAGTTTGAACTTGGTCTACTGTATCTAACAATAAGTGACTGGGTGACTAAGTCTCTAACAACAGAATGATGCATACAATCTCATACATCTCAGCTGATTATTAAACATCCTTAAATGTATTGAATAAATAATTACTGTGTAAAAATAAATGATTTGATTTCCTTCCTTAAAATCTCTAGTTATCTTTGAATTGTGCACATTAGAATAAAAACTAGTTTTTACTTAATATATACCTACTAACAATTTTCGGTACATTTGTATTTTTAAAAAAGAAAACATTTTTTAACTAACTTTCACTTTTAAAAATGTTCTAGAATATTTTAAACCATTTTATACAAATTTTACACGAAAGTTATAAACAATCTTTGTGCTAATGTAATGAAAATTGAAATCATCTTTTTAAATCTAAATTGAATTTTGATAATTGTCAATATTATTGATATTTACAATAATAATAACTAATACAATAAATAAGTTTCATTTGTCTGAAGTAATACATATCTTTTATGCAAATTAATGTGGATCAAACAGGCTTCAACTATCATCATTTTGCTGTGGCTACTACAGTTTACCTGAACCCCAATAGGGATTTTTAACAGGAGAAAAAGGCATGTTTGTAAATTTTTTTGCTGTAATATTACTAATCTACCAAGACTAGCATTTTTATAATTTGTGATTGTTTCTTTGTTCATTACAAACAATTTTTTGTATACCGTGACAAATCATAAGTGTTCAGAAAACATCAATTATTCCACTTTCTGATTGGTGTTTAATAGTATACTATCGATACTGATATTACCAAAGTCGCTGTAAATCCGGCTTTAGATTTAATATAATTTTGATTTAAAATTTTATGTAACTGTAGAAGAATACACTTTATAACATTCAGGGTAGATTAGAAACAAGTGTTAAACAGTTCTGGAAGACCTTGTAATATCTAAATTTATCAAAATCTGGATTGAAAAATTTTGGAAACTTAAAGATGCAACAAAACATAACTACATTACATAACTTATGTAACTTGGTTCAAAGACACAATGCTTTATGTCGACAAACATTTTACTATTCTATTAAGTGCTAAAAGAACAATGATAATGTTATGGAACCTTGTTACATAAGACTGTTCAAATATGATATGCAACAACATTGCATTATTATGTTTTGTTGCATGTGCTTACTGCCATTTATTTTTAGTGTACTTTGTATATCAAATTAATATTTTTTAATTATTTATAGGTAATTTGGTTGCTGTTTACACACCGCAGAATAATATAACAGCATGTGAAATAATGTCTGGTGGAAAATATATAGTATTAGCTATCGAAGGTTATTCTAGCTTATTAACTTTACAACTAAGGGGGCCAGATATTGAATTTCAACAGACTGATGAAATATATGGTATACCTGAAAATGAAGGAAAAGTATTTGAACTGAAAGAATCCGATCAGTGCTGACCATAACCATTGTAAACATTTTCAATTAATGCAGGAATTGTTCAAAATACTTCGATAAGGTTTATTTCCTCACTGTTTTGTTAAAATTTTAAGAATTACTAAATTTTACCAAAAGTATTTTTGAAGAAGATTGAATTAGTTTGTGGAGGAAAAATTTTAATTTAATTAACAAAAATGAGTATTCTGATATTAACATAAATAGGAATTGTTAATGTTTTTATTCAACACCTTGGTTTATATTTGTCTATTTTTAAAAGTGGTATTTCAAATTTTTTTAGCGTTATTAGTATTTATATTCAATTTGGTCTGGTTCAGATTAAAAATTTATAGAAATAAATATACATAGAAGCAAATTTAGTATATTCCATGCTGGATTCGTGGAAACTAGTGCTTAAGTTTAAATTTGTTTCCATGCATCTTTATTTTTTAATTGTCTCAATTTAATCAGCTCCAAACCAATGTAGTAGTTATTCTTTTTTGTTTTTTTTTAATAAATAATGTATAAAAGACTTAAATTTTCGATTGTTAGTTACATCACAAATAAAAAATCTCAATTTAATGCATGGACATAAATAAATTCACTAAAATTCAATCACAAAGAAATAGTTTCTGTAATAAAATATAGCTAGCACTAGGTACTCCTTGAGAGTTATTTAAATAAAATCATTGTATATTTAATACAAATTAATTCAGTAAACATGCCAATAATGCAACAATTATGTCGTTTTAAGTTGAACACTACAACCATAGGTAGTTATTTGAGGAGCACTCAGATTTTTTTAATTTAATTTAATTATCATACAATCACATTATGGAAGATCTTGAATGTCCGAACTCCTGGCTAATCTGAATGAACAAGTTACTTATAAACAATGACCACGTTTACAAGTACTTGTGCACTTTTGAAGTGCTTGTAATTAGTGTTGGCAGTAGTTGAATGACACAAATTTATTTAATAAGTGCAGTTAAGTTAATAACGCTTAATTTATTTTTCTTTTTTATTTCTATTATTATATAAATCGTATTATTACACAAATAACCTTTGGAAATTATCATGACATAAAAACAAGAAAACGCGATGTTGGTTATTAAATTTAAGGTTATATTGAGTTTGCTTGCTATTGGCAACATAACAAAACTATGTTTGTAAAAATGGCAGTGCAATTGTTGTTTAAAAGCCTATTTACCAAAATAAAAGCAAGCTGCTTATAAGCAATCAGGCTTGGTGAATGTGTTCATTTAATACTTCAAGAACTTGCATCAGACCTGCCAGGAGCAACCAGAGTTATTGCTCAATAAAACAGGGTGTCGATATTTATCGAAATTCAACAAAATATAAAAATGAATTGTGAATGTTCTGAAAATGTCAATAAAAAAGTTGGTCACTAAAAAGCTATGTCATGCTTCAAAAATCCTGTGAAATTCATTCCTCATTTTGGAATGAATTAAGTCATCATAGTTCAGGGGTTGGTGATCTTTTTCTTGTAAAGAGCCATTTTTGGAATAATACTTATGAACCCGCACGTCAGTAACTTGAATAGGTAATAAATGCAATTCTACGAGGGGCGCCATTTATATTGTGAGCCTAATAATAAACAAAAAGTAATTTATCATTGAAAATTGATTTATTGTTTTTCAAAATATTCTCTCTTATGATCTATACATTTTTGCACTCTTTCGAACCAATTGTCAATTTTGCCATTTTTGAACGCATCGATGCCTTCTTCTCCCGACAAAAACCGTTGTCCACGCAGTTTATTTTTGACGTTTGGGAACAAAAAGAAGTCATTGGGTACCAAATCAGAATGACCTATTAATTTGATTTTTTGAATGTTCAAATAATTGGTTGTTAGACGAGATGTGTGAGAGCTTGGCATTGTCATGATGCAGAATGATCTTACAGTGCTTGTTTGTTTTCCTTATTTCCCTGAAGACTTCTGGTAAACAAATGGTGGTGTACCATTCAAAAGTGACCATTTTACGTTCCTGTAAAGGCACTGTTGCCACATAACCAGTTTTTCCGGAAAAACAGGCAACCATTTGTTTTGAAGTGCTTGGAGCGCAAACAACTTTTGTTGGGTTTGGTTCATCTTGAAACACCCATACAGTCGACTGCTGTTTACTTTCCGGATCATATGCATATATCCATGATTTGTCACCTGTTATAATATTATATACGTCTTTTGAAGCACCGCCATTGCATTTTGTAAGCATTTGCTTGCACCGGTCGATACGAGCATCTTTTTCAGATATTTTCAAATTATGTGAGATCCAACGAGAATAAACCTTCTTCACAACTAAATGTTCATGCAATATTTTATATATGCTGGTCAAACTAATGTATAAGGTGGCCTCAATATCACAGTATGTCATATGACATGCACAACATCAATGTTTTCTGGCACAACAACTGATTTTGGACTACCTTCACGACTTTCATCAGTACAAAAAATCAAAAAACGTTCAAGGTTATGTATATTAAAAATGTAAAAAAAATGCAAGTTACAATAATTTTAAATATAACAAAATTAAATGTTCATATCACTGGGCTCATTTAACAAAATAAAGCAATATTTGGCACAATTTTCTTCTGAAAGCTAGTTTTAACATTTTCATACATGATATAAAAGTTTATGGAAATATTTTCAAAAAAGCAGCTAGTGTTTTGACTCAAATAACAGAAAATTGGCTAAACATAACCTTGTATTATTTTTGCAAAAATATAAAGATCATGACAAAACAAGGTTATTTTTGAAATGGACAACTGAATCAAAATTTTGTAGTGATATTTTATCTGTAGAAATGGACTTAGAACAATTACATAAACTGTAAGTACAATAAAAAAATCTAAACAAAAATTAAACTGCTGTATAGTCCTCATGTGTTAACTTTGAATTTGATGCTTACAAACTATAAATAAAAATAACAGGAATTATGTTTTGAATAAAACAATTACATTATTAGATAATAATTTATTAACAAGCTTTAGTTTGACCTGTAGACATGTAATAATCCACAATGACTGTAACGTAAGTGCCATTTCACTATTGCCATTTATTAAAATCCTGACAAAAACCAAAAGTTATTAAAATGTAAATAAAATATCAATCAACGCTCCAACGATGATCTAAGTACTTAACATTATGACGGTGGATTACAGCTAACCCAAAATATAAAGAGTAATATCGTTAGACATTTAGTCTAATATTCAAAGATTCTCTGGTTACGTATTCTCAAACAAAAAGTTAATGACTGTGCTTTTTTACCAGATTAAAGCTAACACAAAATAGTTCCTTGAATACACCTCATATATCAAGTGATGACATTTGAGTTAAAATAGTAACTTTGTCTTTTATGAACACAAACTAGTCCAAAGCGTTAATTTAGAGTTAACCAATCATGTTACTGTGTTATATAATAACATTATCCACTAAAGGTATTACAAACATCGTCTATAAAACAAATGAGCTGAAATCCCATTAGAAACAATTATTTTTCTCGAGAAAAAGTGGCTGTACATAGGTTCATCAAAAATCTGGACATTAAACTATTAATGAATAAAAAGTATTGCTATATAGTGAAAGATTTCATAGTACGATTTTTCAGTACGTTCTTTACTGTTACACATTCCTAAACAATTCAAATTTAATAACTACTATTTAATTTAAACAATTTCATAAACTTTGGAGATGTATGCCTGGCATATGTTACTCAAAAGCTGACATGTTGTTTAAATTGAACAGTTATAATTCAAGGCATAAGCATACCAAAATCATATCAGCAGTCACCAACATACAAATTTACTTAAGAAACCTAACTATTTAGTTTTCCGCATCGTTCTGAAATTTACAAAGAACTAATTAAGAAGTATAATTGAAAAGTTGCACTACAGATGACTTTCATGTGCCAATTTTATTAACATAATAAATTCATCTAGTCCAATTAAAGACAATTCCTAGGAAGACAGCAGCCAAAATTGATGTAGATTTTGGAGGTAGTGTTCGAAGATCCTCTATTTCTTCAGGATAGGGCCCCAGCCATAAACTTATCAAATTCAAAATACAATTCTAATTAAGTTAATCAGAAAATCGGCGAATACCTATCCGTCATTAGTGTAAGACTGAAGCATAAAGAAATACAACCATTATCAAACAAATAAAGGTAACTTCTAACAGCAACTTGTGAATAAAAATGATCACATATGTGGTACCAGACTGATAGAAAAATGTTGGAGATAAGTTTTATATATCGCAAATGTTCATGAAATTCCATTGAAGATTTTAATTTAAATTTATAAACGTTAGATCATGGCACTTCCTGAAGTTAATACAGATTCTTATAAATTCCATTAATTAACAATTAATATTATGTTTCTCTTAAAAAAATATGTAGCAAAAGAATTTTTGCAGAGTTTGAAGGAAAATTATGTACACATAAACTTAAAAGTATAACTATAAATTTTAGGTTTTATTCTCTATGAATTTGTAAAATGTCGGTACAAGGTTCTTAAAAATAATTCATTGTAATTTAACTAGAAAGAGTATTTTGTCAAATTTAACCATGATAAATTAAAAGTGGATAAATACAATATAATGACAACCCTATCTTTTGGTTCTCTCATTAGCTTAGGAATGCAAAGTTGGCATGCAATGACTGTATAATTTGATTAAAAATAAAGTTAATGGCTCTTGAATGAATTTTATTTTTTTTAGTTATTTACTATGGTGACTGCTGCAATAGCCACAAAAATTCGGTTCCCTCTTGCTGGAACTGTTTTATCCTTGAATACTATAGTGATAAGATTGTCACTTTCCAGTCTAGGTACACAATTACATATTCTATGATACCGCATATTTAGCATTAGGAGTAGAAAAATGTTATTTGTTATGAATATGTTAAAAATAATGCTTCTCAAGTTTTGAAACTATTTCTCAATTATACATTAACAATTCCTAATGATTTTGTAATAGTAAAATGTTAAACAATTTTATCAAGTATTTAGTATGCATATGCTGTAGATTAAAAAACTACTTATTTATTTTTAAATTGTAAATATAAATGTGTATATAAAATATTCTCTACATAGAATTATGTAAATATCTGTGTTAAGCTGTCCATTTTTAATTTTTCAAAATTTCAAGTAAGAGTAACTATTCATTATTAATTATTCATGCGATAAAGATCAAGTGAAATATTGGCATATATTTTGGAAATTATGTCAATTTTGAATTTAATATATTATTTTAATAATTTTTAAAAAGTCATAGGTCAGCATTTCTTAAATTGTGTTCTATGGAACCATGGGGTTTTGCATGTTGCATTAAAAACATACTATTGAAACATGGCCATTAAAAGGGGTTCCATATATCATTTTTAAGAAATTTCATTTGGCCTTGATTTGAACACTGGACCTCTAGATTTGTGATTTAGCATGGTACCAAGCTTATATTGCGGCAGTTGAAATCCTTAAAATGTACCTATTTCTTATATAAATTTAAGAAATCGGTACATTTTAAGAAGAATTTCGACTTATACTAGGCTACAAGCTTGATAGTGCAAAGGCAACATGTTAGATTACAAATTTGGAGGTCTGGTGTTCAAATCCCAGCCATACAAAATTTTTCAAAATTGCAGCCATGACATTTTTTCAATTATTAAAATGATATTACTTCGTTTCTAACATAATATATAGTTTAAGAATCACATTCTCTTCATCTATTTAAATTTAACATTTGTGAATTATTTGATTTAAAATCTGAAATTATATATAAACTTTTTTGATGTAATAACAACCATTAGTCAATTTCAATTAACTTTTGACTATAAAACATAAATTGCAATAACAATATCTTCTTAAGTGGGACCAACATGATGAAAACTGTAAACACACTTCTTTAGGAAAAGATACAAATATTTATTTATGAATTTTATTAAAATGAGCAATTTTTAGTTTTGAATCTTCCGTGTTTAAACATGTCACAGCCAAAATAAATTTGAAACCCTTTATAAATACACAATTTTCAAGATGGCAATTTTGCTTTAACTGAACAGTAGTATGGGTGTAGGTCTTTCTAATGCTAAAAACTTGTGACAAGCTGCCCAAAAGTACAAAAGTAAATAATTAAATCAGAAATAGTTGTGAACACAACTAAATTTTATTGGGGTAAAATGTTCCATTGCAAAATTAGAAATTGACTGAGCAAGTGTTTGGTAAATATTAGGTAAGAATTGCTAAAGTTAAAGCATAATGATAGTACTGGAGAACCTAATCTCCAGGTGTCAGTTGTTAAATTCACATCTCTTACTACATCAATTGAATGCAAGAGATTGTTTTACAATAACCTTACCTGTGACAAATTTTGAAAAGTAATACATACAAACAAATATATGTAATTGAATTATTCGGTTATACAGTCACAAACGATTTCTTAAAAGTCATTTAACATTATGTATCTATTGACTCTTGTTATGGTTTAGTTTCAGATAAGCCTATCTGCCCCACATTAATGTGACAAATTGTAACAAGATGTTTAAACTCAGCCCCAATATAGTCACCAAATTGAAACACAGGTGTTATTGCACCCAAAAACTATAATAGTATTATAATTATTGCTAAATTTAAATAATTTTTATGAATTCAATGTGAAATAATTTTGTAGATTCATCCTGTATTTTAATTTTTATTTCTTTCATTAACCCGATACGGAAGTTATATTGAATTTCCCTTTTATGTCTAGAGGTTTACTTACCTCAATTTAAATATAATTTGTCATATTCACAGCTTAAATTTTTATTGTTAGCCTCAAAATTTAATGGCCCTCCTTGACTACCCTAATAAATACGACATTAATTCTCACCTTACTTTAGAATTTATCTTGGCTAATTTGACTCTTTCTCTAACTTCTCTAGGTATTGCCTTAAAATTTTCTTTAGGAAACTGCAGTGGGATTCTGTAAGCTCGATGCGTGTCATCTGTGCCATTGTTTCTTGAAAATGCAATTCTGTAAAGTGACACATCAAATGTTGGTCAATGATACATGCACAGTAGCTAGGAAGGTGTTGTGTGCTGTCGAGTTGATAGATCTATTCTACTTTTATATAATGCTATTTCTTTTTACTTAATATGTTCTTTTCCTACTCTTACTCAAATGAGCATTTGCATTCCTTTTCTCTATGGTTGCATTTTACTTTTTTAAGGTTATTACTTTATGATTAGATTCGATTATAATTCTACAGTTGTATTTAACATGTCAGTATTTTTATTTCATGTGATATTCCAAACTACCATATTGGTTTTGCAATATATTAATTAAATTATGAATGCAATGGTTATCTAACCTAAATATCTGGTAAATTAAATGGGCTACTATTATTATGTAAAATCTTTGTCTGCTTGTTGTATATAAACAGCAAAAATAGGAAGTATCTTCTCCTTAAAAATGTTGATATTAATTTTTTTATTACATTAAAATGTAGCAAATCTACAATATACCATTATTACTACATTTAATTTCCTGAAAAGTCAATCTTTATAAGAATTCAAACAGCAAAAGATAATTCATAAGTACGTTTGGCAAATGCAATAATTTCAAATTTCTAGATAGTAATACTATACTGCAATTGCATATTTAGCGGCTTCTCGACAAAGTTGCAGAATCGCTTTTAAAATGCCATCATTTTAGTGTCAACAGACTCAGCACAACACGAGTCATATTTACAGAATCCCTATTTATTTTAAAGCAGCCGTTTTGTTGCCTGAAAAAATTTTTTAATCAACTACCTTTTATAGCTTGACATAAACAATATATAATCTTAAAGCTACTTACAGTTATTCTTTTCATAATACCGGTCAAAGCTTTCCTTGTCTTCCATGTTTAAATTGGCAAATGTGAACTTCAGCCAAATGTTGATATTTCAACTTATTGATGATAGCTTTTAACAGCAGACCCTTCTGTCCACTTTTCAATAAACAAGAATGAATTGTCTTTCAACTATGCACTTATAGAGTTTTAAATTGTTCATTCTGTATAACTTTAAATAGTATTAGATAGCTAGTTTGGCTGTTCTATTACACCTGATTTTAGTTTCCATGCTTTAGGTAATTCTATGGTAGACAATTAACTTAATTTCATTTTTTCGCAGATAACTGAATTTTGTCAGTGATCAGAATGTACTTTACTGCGCTGGCACTATATAAGTACTAATTTGGAACTCTATTTAAATGTTCTTATCTAGTAATTAATTCAGATAAGTCTGTCACTGATTTCTAATCTTATGACAATGGTCAAATACTCACTTTTAGCATCTTCAATTTTCAACTGCACACAATAATTCTTCAACTAATGGAATGTTGCTCTAACTAATCACAATGATTCGCAATTGCCTCAAACAATTGCATGACTAGCTATAACTTCTTATTGCCGACTAACAAACATTCACTTACAGCTACTAATGATTGACAGATATACACCAACAAATTAAAATCTAAACATCAACTGATGCCAAAGACCACTTGAAAATCAACAATTGGGGATGATTAAAATCTCTTTTACATTCAATCCCCTTCTATATCATTTTTATGGGCTCACTTCCACTCTCTGGGGAATTATTTTTTTATAAAGCTGGTTGATATCACAGTTTTTCCTGTTCAATATAAACACCTTTAATAATTTTAATATGTTTTCAACTATGGGACTTCACTTTCTTATGATTTAAATTACGTCACCATTTTTCCCCTTGATTTGAAATATTTAAATTCAAAAACTCTATGGGTATTTTGAATCCACAGTATCTTCCAATTTTATAAAACTGATAACACACATACTACATATAAATTTTATTGGTTGCAAAATTATCACTTAAATTGGATTACTTTAATTTTTAAAACATTACCAAATTTACATGATTCTAAAGGGTGTCCCTTTCAAAGAGCTTAACAAGAAGTACTGATGCTGAAAGCATTGGTTCTTTTTATGTTCAGAAAAACTTCTCAGTGGGAACTTGACTTAATATAAATTTACTAATCCCTTATTGAATTATTGAATTTTTATACCGTTAATTTCGAAAGATCTTTAAACATATTGAATGGATCTGATGATATATTTCTATTGCACACATTTCAATCTAGAATGTGCAGCTTTATTAAAATTCTGAAGTTTAAGTCAATTTAATTAGTCCACTATCAAAATAAGGGGTGTAAGGAGAATATTTAAATATCCTTGAATATATTTGTAATTCTTATAAAATTCCCAAGAATTCATGATTTAGATAAAAGGCATAATTTTCCAATGGAACTCTAATATAGTTAAGATGATAATTTACATAAATTGGGATTTAATTAAATTTAAATACACAGATATTTTCTAGTTCAGAATAAAGGTACAAGTCAGAAATTTAACTCCATGTTCTTTTTAAAATTATTAAAAATGATTCATCCAATCTACAGGGCGATATCAAAAAATTATTTGTACAGAGTGAATAAAAAATATTTACTATCTTTACATGATGATTTTGCTTGAATTAATGTATTAGCATATAAAAAGAATGGAAGGTCTTTATTTTAAAATTCTGAATGCAGAACAACATGTCTGACTTCACTGGAAAACAAAACGGAAGTTCTTTAAAGGGAAGCATTCCCTTGAATTAGCAATGAAAAATTATCTATTAGAAAATGTTTTACATTTAAATTTCACTAATTGTTTGTTATGATTTCAAAAGTATGCATTTTATCGTTGACCGAACAATCTCTAATTCAACAAGCTTCGCCGAACGCTATCAAAATATGTTTTATAAAAGAATGCACCGAATTAACAAAACACTTTATTAACTAAACATCTTGGAATAATCTACTTATAAAAATAGGGTAAGATGCTTATAATATTCAAAATTCATTATATATGTTAGATAAAATGATTAGTAACAGGATCTCTGTATCCTTAAAATAAAGCACAAAAAGTGGAAATTTCAAAGTCGTTTTCACAGTTGATGTTAGAAGGGTGATTACACTTGCATGTAAGTAAATGTTACTCCTGTTAGGTACATTATTTATTGATGGTGCTCAGAAGGAGATCGATATACATTTATATCTAAAAAAATAAAAAAAATTCTTTAATGTTGTTACTAGTGATGATTCCGAAACTGAACAGCAATTGACCATTTGATGATTTGAAAGTAGCCCTTCACTTAATGAAAGTGTGAAAGCTAGAAAGTAGCTACAAACTGCTTTTAAGAAAACGTCTTTTTTTTAATAATTTTGAAAATCAAAAAACAGTAACTGCTCAATAGATGTGATAAAATGTATACCGCAGGTGTTTGGAGTTATAAGGGGCATCCAAATACTGGCTTGCATAGAATTTAATGACATCACAGCAATGTTTCGGCACATGCAGTAGCAAAAATGGTAATTTTTTTGCCGAAAATGGTGTTTAATTACTACCTCACGCATTGTCTCCCTATTTAGCACTCTGCAAATTTTTGTCCAACAATCAAGAAGTAGTTACAGCATACAGTGAAGAAAATGGGGCCATTTCAAAAAAGGAGCAGTCTACCAATTTTGAGAAATGGTTCAAGTATATGCAAAACTGTATTCAGTGTGAAGGGAAATACTGAGGCATTCTATTTAATACTATTTTATTATAAAAAGACTGAAATATTAATTATTACATGTGAAGTGTGCCATATGCAAAAGGTCATAAGTCCTAAATGGTAAATTTTACAGGACAAACAAAAACACTATTTAAGCTATTCTCACAAGTTACCATTGCTACAATTCACTACAACAATACCCTATGATGTAATTGATGAACATGATAATGCTAATTTCTTATACGTAAAAGCCATTTTACACCTCAAAATATCAAAGTGCCAAACTTTAACAGAAACAAATACAATGAAAAGTACCTATTTTCCACCAGGCAGGGTCTTCTGGTTTGTGATTTTACAGTGGAATCTACAAAGAGTGCAGACTACTGGATAGGCAGCTAAACTTACAGATAGGTGGTACTGAAAATAAAAATTAAATAATACTAAAGTTACCGGATAATTATTTTACCATGGGGCCACATACAAATAATGTGTTGCAATTTAAATTTATTTATTTCATTTGATGTATGTTAAAGCAATATTCACTTCTCAATTAAAAATAATTAAAATATTAAACATATGGTTGACATTTTGTTCTTTTGGCTAGGAAGAAACATATCGGGAATAAATTTCATAGATTTTTTAAATTTTTACTGTCCTGGATACATTCTTTTTTGATGGCACAGTAATTTTATAAAAGTCCTGATTTTTAAGTAAAATGCAAGGAATCATATGTTTAGTTTGTTTGATTTTCTTTTGCTTCCAAGAAGCCATTTCTTGATTAGTTGCTACAATGTTTGCTATAATGTTTTTTAATTGTTCTCCAAGGAGTTATCTCAGAATAAGCTGTTTTAACTTCAACTTGCTTAAATTTTTCTTATTGATTTTAATTATTGTAGTTTGCGATATATTCAAATGTATAGTTTTAAGAGCAGTTTTTGCAAATTGTATTCAAATAAAAAATTTCTTAACCTCAGTAGTATTACAAAATTACAAATAACTTTTCATTTTTATAACATAATTATTCCAAATTCTAGAAATTCTCCTAATTTAGCTAATGTTTATATTTTTAAGAACTGGTTTATTCATCTTCAAGTAAAGAGCTAAGTAACTACTTGCAATTTAAATTTACTCGCTCCAAGTAAGCAATTTCAATCTATTCATCATTTGCAAACCTCCAAGTACCTATTTACTGGAAACATTAAAATTTAGTTGCAACATTTTTAAACTGGTAGTAATTTTAAAAAAGGAAGAAAAATATGGATGCTTGTATTTTATAGAGAAAGAAAAAGAAATATGATATAGATCACTGCTCCTACTTACAAGAAATTTTGGTTAGGGTAGACTGGGGATACAATGGACATTTTTTTGTAAAAGTAACACCAGATTTTTTATTTTGGAGGTTATAAAACCAGGTTGAACTAGAACTGGAAGTAAGCATATTATACATTACATGTTCACACAATTTAAAGAAAATCTGTCATAGTAATCATTTTATAATCATAATTCAAACTCCCACTTTTTGTCCATTATGCCTCCATGCCTGGGTGACTGGACACATGGAGGGTAAATGATGGACAGTATTACAAAATGATTTATTTCTTTAATTGTTCAAAATAATATGTTCAGGTATTAGTAGTCAGGGTGATCTAAAGAAAAACAAAACAGTTTTGAAAAGATCTATTGCAAAAACATCAAAATAAACAAATTTTACTTTGCTAAACAACACTATTGCAAACTATATTTGCTCAAATCTATATTAAAATACATCATATCCTGAATCTTGCCCTAGAGTCTTTAATAGGATTAGAAAGAACTGTTACAACATCCCTAAATGGAACATCACAGTCACATGGTGGTTCATTGGTAAAACAAAATTTGTTTGACTGAATTTTTCTCTTTATAAAACAAACTTCATATTCATCTAAATATGTATCATCAACACTAGCTACATACTTTCTGACTGAAGAGTTTTCGTAAACATTGGTGATGATGTATCCACCTTTAGGAATAGCTGAGGTGGACTTCTCTGCACCAGATTGGATGAATGATCATTGGGCATAATTTCTTCACTTGTTCTCTTTTCCTAGCAAATGTTGTTTTCTCCTTTTGGATCTTTTTATTTTCCTTTTCTTCTAATAATAGCTTCTTTGGTGTGTCTGTTGCAATCATATAATGTCCTCTTTTCCTTCCACGCTTATTACTTTGCTTAAGTGATGGTGCTTTTGGAAAATGCCTTATAGCATCTGGAGTTATAATGATTATATTCTTCACTTTCCCAGACCTAGGAGTAGTACTTGCAGTCTCACAGGATGATTTAGAAGTCAATAGTAAGTCATTAGTAGTATAGTAGATGAGAAATGTCCACCTACATCTACAGCAATAGTTGCAGTTTGAGTTTCTAACAGGCAACAATCTGTAACTGCAGATGATAGAAGTCCTCCTCTGAAGGCATAACCGAGGAGGAATATAAATACTTGAAATCTTCCCTGGGTGATCAAGCATCAGCTGATTGATTAAAGAAAGCCTTAAATGGACCAAACACTGTACGGTCCAGGAGCTGTAGTTTATTAGAGGTGTGGGGTAGAAGTATTAATATTATTATTATTCCATTCACCCTACAGAAATAAATTGCATCTATGGATAAGTGTGATTTGTGGTTATCCATAACTAGCAATACTTTTTACATTTTACATATTTGACAAAATGTTCCAAAATCTTTAAAAAGTTAACACAAGTCATCAATCCCAACAGATATTCTAATCCCAATGGGCCTGTGTTCATTATACTTTTCATCATTCTAGCTGCATCGAATCGATGTCAAAGAAAGATCCACACTGGTGGAAGGGCAGAACCATTAGCACAGATAATTCATTCATGTGACAAATTCACCTCTTTCTCTAGAAGTAACTTAGCCTACTTGATGGGCACCTTTTTTTTTCGGTGATTTTAGGAACTTTCTGCACAGTGATTATGTCAGTCTAAAGATAAATCAAAAAGTTAACTGAAATGGTGATAATCTTACCTCATCCAAATTAAAAATTTTATCTGGAGTAAATGCATAATGTGATCCGATTTGTTCCAACTTATCATGAAAAAGTTTGATGTTTACTTTATTGAAACTGGTCATCCTGGCAAGGCTCGTAACCTCTGGCTTTCTGACAGAAAAACGAGGATATTGGCACATAAAGCCCCAAAACCAATCTTTAGAAGCAGTTTTGTCTTGTAGTCAATACTTGTTAATTTCTAAGGAATTTTGTAAGTCTAACTAATTTAGGTGTCAATCCTTAAAACATTGCTGAACATCTTACTAGATATGCTACTAAGGCAGATTCCATTTCGGGACTAAATACTTGAGATTGACGAAAGTTAGGACTGAAGTCCAGATTGTCGAAGCCCAGTTTATGGGCTTTTCATACACAGCCTGCTTTTGGTCACATGATTTTTCTGTGTACTATTATCCAATACGTCGACTATTACTTGCTTCATAGCATCTGAATCAAATTCTTGATTACGTTTTGTTTTGTAGTCCCACGGCATGGCTTTTATTCTAATTTAAAAAATACACTCATTTAATTTTGTAATTTAAGCAAGAATTGTAGGGAGAAACTGGACAGTCTGAGGAGATCATGGACATTCGTCCAATCTACCTTGGCTACACTATTTTAAATTTGGCACCATACATCTGAATTTCTAAACATAACCTAACTTTAAGAATAGTAAAGCAACATTTCTAAACTATGAGCACAAAAAAGCATTTGTTGTTAAACTAAGGACTATAGAACTACTAGCAAATATTACATCATACTTACAAAAATTGATAAAACACTAATAACTTTTGCAGCACCTTTTATCGAGAGCACTCCCTACAGTCAACAACAACACTACCTGGGGTTGTCAACATCAGAATGGCAACAGATTTTGGCACATCTTATACAAAAATTAAAGCATATCCATTATCTCCCCCTGTCCAGTGTTTCCCCTGTTATGTGCACAGAATAAATTATTCTATGTTATATGTTTCGTTATAGGTACAATTAGGCAGGTATCATTATCAAATATTACAATCTTGTTTTGTAAGGAATTTTGTTAGGTAGTTTACAATCGTTTTAAAAGAAGCATGAAAAATTCAATAGATGTGGGTACTGGTAAGTTATGAAAATATTTACGTTTTTATATTTTAATATGTTCAATAATTATAGTTGATAAAACAAAAAAAATGTGCTCGCTAAATTTTAGTACACATGCAACAAAATTGTTAATTGATGAAAAAATGCATACCTAATTGAAAATAAGCAGATGGATGCTGTTACATGCAAGCAGAAGGAACATGCATTCAAATCTCGTTTATTACTAATAGCGAATCAACATTTAAGTCAACAAAAATGTTGAAAATAAAATATGAGGGAATAAAACAAAAAGCATAATAAAGAAATGTATTTCATTTATAAAATAAATCACCAAACCAAACCTATATATCACAAAGTTGGCACTTAGTGCATTATGATTTTTAGGTGTCATTTACTCCCACTTCTAGTAGCACTAGCAATCCTAAATATATTGTGTCAGTAAAGCTTAACATTTATACCCTAAAAAAACAAATTTCCTAAAATTGGCATTTACAACCTTTTGCATATGGCAAGCTTTAAGTGTAAACCCGCAATAACAAAATTTATTCAGCTGATAACAATTGCCGGCTGATAACATTATCCAAAATTTTAATAAATAGCTTGCGCTGTACTACAATTTTTAATTTTTTTGTCATCATATTGTTGGTTCCACTTAAATAAGCTGCAAATTGTATTTATATTAACTAATATACATATACTATAATAAATTTAATACATATTAATTAAATTATATACCAAATATTCAACCTGGCATACCATCATTCTTTGCTTTAAATATATCATATTTCATCTTTACAAAAATTTTAATTTTCTCTAAAACAGTTTATACTTCCAAAGTTTTTGAACACTCTTTTGCCAAAATACGCTTATTAAACACCCAAAAATATAAAATATAATAACTAAATCTAATAAAATGCAAATAAAATATATTTTGACTAAGCTACTTTGTCAATTTATAATTATATATAAAAAAATATTAAGTAGTTTTTGAACTATATAATTATTTTGTAATAAACAAAATTATTTGTGAACCACTAAAAGCAATCACTGCCCAAATTTAATGACTGTTGGAGAAAAAGTACTGATATAATTAACTTGTCTAGTGATGTTAAATCTTCTTATTTTAAAATTCTATATTTGGTATTTTAGTTAGTTATGTGATGTCCTGATAACTTCGTATTGGACGTATTCAGGGAACGACAGTGCTTTATTGAAGTGGTGTTCTAAATAGATGCCACTTCAATTTCATTGCTACAGCGTTTTACTAAAGTGATAAAGCATAACATTTTTCCACTTTATCACTAAAGCTATAGATTAGAAACTAAACATATGATATAACCTCAAATTATTCAAATTAATGTTTTTACATGTCAGTTTGTGTTTGTTGTCCAAGTGCTTAAATACAAAAATTAATAAACAAATAATGAAAATACAGCTTGATGAAGAAATTATTTCTTGGAAATAACTAAATCTAAATCGTCTTCGGCAGCAATAGCTTTCTATTAAATTATTCATTTTGAACTATAAATTTAGGTATTGTTTATAAATTTTATTTAAGGTTAATCTGTCAAATTATAATTTTTAATGATAATGTAGCTAACCAAAAACCCAAAATTAAAAATTTTGTTCAAATGCATTCACGTAACACCAAATGCTTCAACGCTGCTTTAACGCTACATTTTCCTGAATGCGCCCATTGATGCATTCGTAGAATAATCAAATCTATAAGTTGAAATATTTTCATATTGTATATTGATTACAGAATTTTATGTAACAATTTTATCTGTCAGATTAAGTTGTATTCCTGACGGAAACATATTTTTTAAATATATTAAATTTATATCAACATAAGTATTATTTTAATAAATCAATTTAATAAATAAGACTATAAAACTTTTCATCTCTTTTGGCTGTGAAATTGAACGATTTATCTTCATACTAGTGTTGTATTAATTACTGCCATATTACCTAATGTGTTATAATACATTTATTATACTATTTACACTTTACATTGATCTTTATATAACTCTTCTAAGCATCTTACACATTTCCTACAATAATTTCACCATATTTTGCTACCAATAAATTCTGTCATCCTTGGAAATATATTTTCAGGAAACATTTAAAAATGGTGTGCTAAATTACAAAAATTATTTTTCAAATTAGGCATAAACATGCATGATTTAAAATCTATGTAGAAATTTTGAAAATTTTATCAAAGTTGTGGGGAGATTATTGAAATATATCGAATATAACAATTTCTTAATGGTTATGATGTGTCTCCTTAAATTAAAGGGTCAACAATATGTAATTCATTTGGGGTGACTTAGAGCACAGCTTCTTCTGATGACACGGTTGATTATTCATCTTGATTTGTTGAAATAACTTTTGTTTAAAATTTCATGGTTTTTATCTATTTGCAGATGTAGAAAAATGCAATAGAGTGCTGCTTACCAATCGCAGCTTAGTTGTAATTTCCTTTTCCAACACCTAGTCATCATGATCTCATCAGGATCTTGCTTTCTCAGTTTTGGGAAAACCCAGGTGAAGTTCAAGCTGTATCATTTATGTAATAATGACATTGCCAGTTATACATTTGCAGTTTTATACTTCTAATTATGTTATTTAAGTGTTATTATTAAATTGCACAAACTGATAAGTTGAGTATTGTCTGTAGTTAAATAGGCATACCATTACTTGGCACACTTTAACTATTATATTTGTGTAAAAAATATCGTTAAGGCAGGAGATGGCACACTAATGTTGTGTTGCCCTACTGGGGCTGTTTATATTCTAACAGCATGTCACTGGAATATTTTTAGTACGATATTTACATGATGGTTTTTGTTGTTGATTTCAAATCTTTAAAATGGGCAATCGCAAAAAGCTTTTATATTTTATTTATTTACAAAAAGAAAAAATAGTTGTTCACAATTTGAAATTACGCTGATAATCAGTTCTGTCTACTTCCTCTGCCATAATAATTACAATAAAATAAGCAGTATACTGTTGCTGTTTCAAATTTCTACCAAAAATAATATACTCTGGCAAAGTCAGTTTTAACCACTCGAGTAGATGGTACATGGGCTTGTCTGTAAACACATTTAACTTTGAGTATTTTTCAATGACAAAACTCCAGGTTGGGTAAAAATGGATGTCATGGTGTAAATAGCAGCTCAATGTAGTATTTTGAATGAATATTATCGTTTACTTCAATAGAGCTATTTCCAAGCACTGCATCGCATTATCCATGGTGGCCAGTGAAAAGTTGGTCCATATGAAACAGTCTGACTTATTTTCAATAAGATTTTCAAATAATTGTTAGATACAAAGGAAATATGCTTCAAAGCTGTTAATTATCACAAGAGAATCATATGTAAGTTTTGTTCTGACTAATGTCAATTGCAAATTGTCTGCAAGTTTCACTGGTTTATATGTGAATCTTAAAGTTTATGACATAATTCATATAAAACCTGTGATATCCTATGAAATGTACATTTGGTGTCTAAATTTTTCATAACAAATTTATATGAAAAAGCACACTTTTATCCTTATTTTTTTATTAATAATCACATTCAGTTTTTATTTATATTTATAATTTAAATGCAAAGCATATTCAGTAAAAGAGCAAAAAAACAAAATTGCAAATATTCGTGTAATGCATTTTGTACTGAAAAGAAGGAAGAGACACAATAATATAAATAATAAGCATGAAGAGTGTGAATTGTTCTTATTAAACGAATTCTCAACGAGATACTGTATGTGTTAAAAAAGCTTTCACCACTGCATTTCCACTTGAAAGTTCAGCAACAAGTTTACAATACCATTTTTCCCTCAGCTGAAGAGATGGAAAATATGGTTTTAAGTAATTGTATGCTTCGCAAGTAGTCCAGGATCAGTCGAGGTTTGACTCATCTTGGCATTTGGTGGCTACTTGTACATGCTATCCTAGTGTGTAATGCTTAATGCCAAAACATCTTTGTCTTTTTTTAAAAAGAGCGTCAGGTTTCTACTAGATGCAATTTATGTACTAATGATAAACTTGTATAAAAGTTATCCATGCAAAGTACTTGTCTTGTATCCGGTTAGCACTAAGATAAGATCCATTATTACACTGGTTGCGACAGTTGCTGTCTATAGGCCCACAGTAGATTAATGGTAAAAACAGTGTTTTTCAATATATAACCCTCTAAGTTTTTGTGAAAAATGGGCATGAACAGTTACTTGGATGTCTTCATTGATCTTGAATTTTCTCTCATGTAATTCGATTTTCAATTTTGTGAAAAAATAGGATGAGTGGGAGATTTTTTAGACCCACATTCCTTCATAGCAATTTTAGCAATAACAACTGCGTATATAGGCAGTTGGTAATAAACAAACACCAGTATTTTTGCCTTGATTTCTAGAATAACAGGCCAACTGAAATGATAACATCTTCCAGAGTCAAAATCAAGGTTAAAATCAAAATCTTCATGAGAGTAATGTAGTGGTGTACACAATAACAACAGATGTTGGAACAGGAAACTTATAGACCTTAGCACATAAACATGGAAAAATTATCTTGTATGTGTTTGACTTTTAAACAGCTTCTCAAAGAGACCATGGTCTCATCATTGCTTAATTTTCGGTTGACTTTTCATTCAATGATCTTAATTTGTATAAATGGATCGCTTGCTGAAATTTCCTCGAAATTATTGGCAAAAAGCCATATTTAGAGATAATTCAAATTTGTTTTTACCATCACACTTTGCTTTTCATTATTATACAAGGTGTGGCAATCAAACCACTTTTCTAAAAGACTTGTAAGGTTGGGGCGTGTGTGGTGTTTAGTAACTATGGAGCTTTGCACTGGTGAACAACAAGGTTTTGCTGTTACAGAGCATTTAAAAAATGATCAAAGTTACATACATGCACAGTGTGAATTACGCCTTTATTATTATCTTCCGCCTCATGCTTCTGTTCCAAGTACGAAAGCCATTTCTATTTGGGTTAACAACTTAATAACAATAGTACAAGAAAAAGTAGTGCAAGAACTGTTAGGATACCCAAGAACGTGGAAGCTTTACAAGTAATGATTACAAAAAGCCCTCGAAGATCTGCCAGGTGCCACAGCGTTGCTCTCAGACTTTAGACCGAATACTAAGGAGAATTGTGCATGATAACTTCAACCTTTGCCTGTATAAAATGCAAATAGTCCATGTTTTGAACCCTGGAGATTACTATCCAATTTATGAGCAAGTTACAACAGGCTTAAAAATGATAATCTTTGGCTGAGTAATGAAGCTTATTCCCACCTTTGTGAATATGTTAATAAACATAATGTTTGCTATTGGGCCATTGTCAATCCTCAACAACTTCATGAATGGCCTCTCCATTTGGCCAAAGGTACAATTTGGTGTGTGATCTCTTTGAACGGAATAGTTGGCCTGCATTTTTTTGAGGGTGATGATGGCCATGCAGTTAAAATATCAGTGCATTATGTTCAAATCCCACAACTTCAACATTTGTGAATGAGAACACTTACTTCCAACAAGATGGAGCAACTAGTCACACGGTCAGGGTGCAAATAAACCTTTTAAGTCCTTTTTGGACTGCTCAATCAGTAGGAATGGAGATGTTTAATGGCCTTCATGATCGCCAGCCTTATGATAACTTTTTATGAATATCTTAAGTCAAATGTTTTTGCGACTCACCCAACAACAATGCAAGATTTAAAAGTTCAGATTAAGAAAAAGTCCGTGCAATAACACGGGGGTACTATGACATGTCAGTGAGAATTTCTGTATAATAAAAATATTTTTCGTGTTTTTTAATACCTAGTATGGTTTGTCTGACCTGCCCTGTATAATCATATAATTTAGACCTTTGTAACTATATCTATATTGTCATAGTTGGTGCCAATTCATTTCTGTAATACATAAAAACAAAATTGCTCTAATGTTACTACTAGCATTATTCCGCAATATATCATCTATTTTCTTCTTCTTGTTAAATACTACTTTTGGTTGAATTTACTGAAAGTGTACTTTCTTAGGTAAAAGGCATGGTGCATGATGACAATGAACATCCTAGTAATTTTCTGGGATAGAATCTTGCTATTTCTATTCACATTTAAGTTTTGATTCATATTTTGAACCATCAGTATCAGACTGCGTTGGACAATAACTGACAGAATTTAAAATTCTCAAACAGCCTTAAATCTTCATCTGATAATTTTCATTCCGTTATTGCACTTCATCTCTAATACTGACCTCATAATTTTGTGAGCACAATAATAAAAATCACTAAATTTTAATACACATTTGCATTACGTCAACAAGTAAAACATAAATGACTATGCGGCAAATAATTTAAATATCTTTTGCACATTGAAAAGAATATAATGTTCATGGCATCAAAACATGAAATAGCAGTTTAGCATTATGTATATACGGTTTTCATATTAAAAGAAATTTTGTCCTTACAGTACATTTTAAACAATATGAGATGAAAATTAAAACATACCTAATGTGTTAATTGATATTTAGGTTGTTTAAAAGAACATTTTAATTTCTGTTACCAGCAACTTTAAATATGTATTTCGGGCATATGCATACAGGCATACAAAATTACAAAAATGCTATTTAATGAAGTGTTGCTTTAAAGCAACAAAATGCAATATAGAGTTAAAACGTACATTTTTAAGTGAATTTTAGATGTAATTTAATTATTTTCAATTTCACTATAAAAATTAAGGTTTCCAAACAATTATAACCTATTACAAATTGATATTACTAAAAGGAGTATGAATGTTCCTAAGTTAACATGAATAAAGTTTTCTTAACACAGAAAAATGGACAGTATAAACAATTTTATTCAACTTACATACTATTTAAAATAAATATTTAATAACATCCACTTTATATACAGTATTCACCAAAATAAACAATACCGAAAAAGGAAATTGTACTGTACTGTATTTAGTTTACTAATTGTTATAATTTATTTATATTTATATTATTTATTTATTTATAATTTAAATGTTTAAAATGTGCACCACTGCAACTCAAATAGTCTCATAACATTTTTGAAGATCATTGAACATATTTGTAAATAGTGGTTGCCGCAGTAATTATCTTTTGTCGTAGTTCTCCGCTAATTACTGGCAGAGCTTCTCACTGAAATACTGACTCCTTCAGTCTGGCCAAAATGTATGCATCAGATGGTATTAGATCAGGTGAATGGGAAGTCTGTTATCCCGTTCATTTCTGTATAACCGGAAATAATACTCAAC
Source organism: Phrixothrix hirtus (assembly GCA_024586415.1). NCBI lineage: Eukaryota > Metazoa > Arthropoda > Insecta > Coleoptera > Phengodidae > Phrixothrix > Phrixothrix hirtus. The sequence continues at coordinate 24,356 of JAHWXV010082479.1, forward strand.
TGCAAACACTTTTTCATCTGTTGTGAGAACCATTTCCAAAATGATTTTAACACCAGTACAATGTTAAATTGACAACTAATAACAAATAGGCAAAATATAACAAATTCAAGTTGCACAAACAATTCCATCGCACTATAAATTTAGGTACTGTTTATTTTGGTGAATACCGTACTTGTTTAAAACTATATCAGTGTATATTTATTGGACCTTTGATCTTTTTTCCAAATGTACCTTATGTTTCATAATGGCACCGCTGTTAAGTCAAAATCTCATATCTCGTATTCTTTTGTTGAATTAATTTAAAAAGAGTAGCAACTTGTGTTGGTGTGATGCTTCTATTACATTTTTTATTTTTAAAATCATTAATATACAGAATGTAAAGTTTGAATATCTATAATTATTCTTACTTTTGTGTTTTAAAGATACAAGGTTTTGACTTAACTTAACAACTGTCAGTTATTTCTAGCAACACACTATTTTATCTCATGCTGGTCACAATATCTTCTCCGCACTAGCATTTCTCATTGATAAATGTTAACAATAATAAAAAGATTGTTCATATATCTATTTGAAATCAGATGTTACACTATTTGTTTATTAAATATTCATTTTATTTTTTATATATTATTTCACTATTAATTGTTATCAACATGACTTGTACACAATTATTTTGGACACAAGTGCGCTGTCATCCGATAGTTCAGGCCCGAGATCTATTTTTACAGTATGAGGTGTTGTCCAAGTTTTGTAAAGCCGATCAAGGACCTGAATACAAAAAATATATTTTTGTAGTAATTTTTTAAAATGCATGACCAGAAAAGTGGCATATAACTAAATGTATAAACTTTTCCATTTATATACCTAATTTGACAACTGACGCAACCTCAAAATTTACAGTGAATTAGCGTTTTCTCGGAATATACCGAAATGAACACAAAAAATTTTGTTTGATACTCATGCGCTGTCACATTTCAATTCCTCGATCTGCTTTACAGAACTCAGCTGATGACTCACTTAGTAAAAATCAATCTCGGGCTTGACAGTGCACTTGTGTCAAAAGTAACTATTACTGTATTGTAACATAACCTTTGTTCAACAGGGAGTTTTCTGATAAAAAATTTGTAACTGCAAATAGTGGCTGCAATGTAACATCACAACGGAGGAGCTAACAATGTATTTTAATTTTAAGTTTAGAATGATGTTATGGTAATTTTATGCTAACAACTTAGAAAGTATGATTAATAAATAAGCTTTGTTGTAGAAATTCTAGTATACTTTTGTGTGAAGTGTTGTGAAACTTTGTGCAGTTGCTAACAATAGTTTACAGGTTTATTTTGTATCAAAAGTTAGTTTGCACCCAGTTTTCTTCAATCGTGTTTCCATTTCAAACAGTTGTAAAAAGGTTAAAAATTCGATATATTACTGATAATTACAATGAGTTTTTAATTGTGAAACATCAAGGTCATTGACATAATGAAAATTATAAAAATTGCAGCTTCATGGAAATGTGTTATGAATATCATTATCGTTTCATTACTGTTTGTTAGACTATACATACTTTAGTATTAGCTCTCAGATGAATTACAAATTATTTCTTTTAGTTTTTTAGTTTTTAAAACTCAATTTCATGTATAATTTAAAAAAGTATTGCCATGAATGCTATTTATTTATTTTTATATTCACCATTTTACTATCAGACTATCATGGCTCACATACATTTATATATATATATATATATATATATATATATATATATACAGTGTGTAAAGCGATGGGGTATACAAGAGCGAAATTTTTTGAAATATTGATTTATGAAAATAATTTATTCTTCATGATATTTTTTGCTTGCTTCGAAAGTACCAATAACGTTTCAAAAATCTAAAATTTATTTCTAGAAATCTGGAAAAATAATAAAATTA
>JAHWXV010082489.1:0-18774 GCA_024586415.1 Phrixothrix hirtus
GCTTGAAGCGTATTGGAAAGGTTAAAAAGCTTGAAAAATGGGTACCTCACGATTTGAATGATCGACAAAAATTATCACGTTTAGAAGTTTGTTCTTCGTTGATTTTGCGCAATAAAAATGATCCGTTTTTAGATAGAATCATTACTTGTGATGAAAAATGGATCGTGTACGACAATAGGAAACGTTCGGGGCAATGGTTGGACAAATATGAGTCGCCCAAACAGTTTTCAAAGGCTAAAACTCATCAAAAAAAGATCATGGTTGCCGACCACCATACTGTTATGGTGGTCGGCAGCCGGTGTCGTTCATTACAACTTTATGAAAACAGGTCAGACCATTACGACAGATACCTACTGTCAGGAAATTGATCAAATGTATGAAAAATTAGCAAAACAACAGCCGGCACGGGTCAACAGAAGAGGTCCAATTCTGTTGCACGATAATTCCAGACCACATATTTTGCAGATTACACTGCAAAAATTGAATGAACTGCAGATTGAAGTTTTGCCTCATCCACCGTATAATCCAACAGATTATCACATTTTCAAGCATCTGGACAATTTTCTAGAAGGTAGAATCTTCAACAATCAGAACCAGGCGAAATCGGCATTCATTGAATTCTGGAGTCACGAAAACCCAATTTTTATGCTGATGGGATTAATCGACCTGTACCGTGTTGGCAAAAGTGTGCTAATTGTAATGGTGCTTATTTAGATTACATCGAGTAAATATTTGCTGAGTTATTCAAGTTTAAAGTTTAACGTTTAAAATCGCCAGAACTTTCGTGCCAACCTAATACATACCAACTTATCCGAGGTTTTGCAGTTACATAAATGAGACACGTACGCTTTACCCCTCCGAGCTCTGCGGATGTATTCGAAGATCATGGAAATTGTGAAAAGTTCAGTAAAACTTTTGTAAAGCTTGTCGCTTGCTTAATCGCGGCGAGACGGCGCAAAACGTGGGGAAGAACATTGCATGGGATTTATTTCACGTATTCAAATGTTGTACATCAATTCATCTTTGCAGTGCTTCACGGCGAAGAGAAGCAATAGGAATTGCAAACGTAAAATCCCCTGCGAAGAATTTCACTTCGGCGCGTTTTGCACTACATGAGTTCGCGGAAATTTTCCTAAACTTTTGATAATTCTGTTGGCCTTCGATCACCTTCGGCAGCTCATACATTTTTCACTCAAACTTAACTTTACGCTTCGCTTCTCTGCGTTTAAATAAGTGACACTTACCTATCCGCTCACTGATTCATCGCGAAGCACACCGAGAAGAAATTATTTACATGTCATTCTACACGAATCTGTGCTCGGTTCTAATTTGTAGCCCGTATAAGTGCTTTAACGTGCATTTTCAAATTTTCAATTGTTTTGTTACAGTAAACGATCATTTATACCGAACAAAATGCTTGTATTTTCCAAGTTCGTTATAAAGAATTATTTTATTTAGGTTAAATTTGGTCCAATTTTACATTATAAAATTTTACTTAGAATTGGTTGGTTACCACTGTCAATGATGCTTTAAGGTACTATTTTGCGCGGCAGTCGGCGCGGCAACAGTTTTAAATTTGGGATTCGCTGTCATTCGATAGTGGTAAACAGTTTGATATAGTCGCGAAGATGACACGCGCTTTGTGTGCTCTCTTTTTGAAAACGTGTCAACGTATAATCATTCTAATTTATTATTAGTTTATATATAGTGTTGTGGCTCTATACGTTTTAGACTGATTTGTTTCGCGCTAATTTTTTCGTTTTGGAAGTTGTTTGGTATGGATACAGGATGTGTCATAATGTTCCATAATTTTTATTAAATTAAGAATATATATTCAATGGACAGAACTAGTCATATCTTACTTTCGTTTGGAATGGAATTTCTGAAGTGAGCAATCGATGCTAACAGTAATAGACAATAGCCAACCGTTTTCTGCTAAGGTGACTTTCGATCCCAGGCGACGCTGTAAATACAATATCGCCTTATCAATTCGAAGAAACAACCCCGTCTTCAAGAACTCCGGTTATATTTTTTTGGGATTCTCTTCTCTATAATGACTTCGATCGTACTCCGTTGGATATCTTCAGCTCAGTGTACAAATATGTAATGTGATTTTTGGGAATTAAATCGTTTTGTATTAAAACAATTATATTGAAATTTACAACGTAAAGCTTAGTTAAATTTTGAAGTCGTTGGTCAAAATTTGTATACATTTAAAGTTATATCTTAAGCAAATGTCAGGGGTAGTACAATATAAGCTTACGCTTTGTCAAACAATTAATTCAGAAATTAGTAATATATAATTTCATATATCTAGTTTAAAAGGGCATTCAATAGATTGATTGATTGATTTGTCGCGTTGCAAGCTTTAATTATTTAATCTACTCTATGTACTTTACCGATACCGAAAGTTTAGAACTTTTTGTTGCAACAGAAACGAACTTATTATTTAGTTTTTTAATTATCATTATCAGCAAAATAATTGAAAACCGTTAGATTGAGACGTTTGATAAAAGCATCGTTAGAAAAATCTACTTCTTCTTATCGTGCAGTTATTTTCTTAAAATTTAGGGTTTCGTTGTAACATGTCTGGTAATCAATAGAACGTTATCTATGAATCCATGTGTTCAACATCAACCTCAGATTGCTAAGTGTCTGTATGCTAAATTTAAATATTCGATTTTGATAGATTTAAAAATAACGTCGACGTGTTGATATCTACTTTATACTTTGTAACTTTCATTAAGATAGGTTGAGATTGTTATTTATAGCTGCCGATTAAAAATTAATATTCTGTTTGTTTATCCTAGATGTTTTATTGGCTAGCAGTTAATCGATTTTAGAATCGAATGAAACGATCAAATTTAGGCTTTAGTTTTGATTCTTGTATAAAAGACTCTTTGGTTTTTACCGTAGATTGAAACTTATATTTTGGGTAGATTTCATTAATTACATTGATTTTGGGTTTGGCACAGTAATTAATAGATAAATATCAATAGAGTGGCGCCTACATAATTTTGTTTTGTTTTAACCGTTAGTCAATAGTTATCTCTAATCGACCATTTAGCATTTAAATGATTGAACTTTCAAAGATTCTTAGCTTTTCACTACTTTTGAGTGTGATTAGATTAAAAGTACTGTTTAGGTTTGCGACTTCTTTCCAATGGCGTACTACTGAGGAATTACCGATGCAACTTGAACCCACCCAACTCTGCCGTTGTGAAAGCTGACCCAATCGAACGAACATCTTATTTTTATTACGTTTCGTTGATGTGTACTTTGTTTGCCTGGTTGAGATAAAATGAGGCAAGGCAGAAGCCAAAAGTTCATCTCGCTTCCATTAACGTGGCAGCCTAATAGGATAATTTCTTTAAGAAAAGTAGTAAGTGGGTAATATTTTAGACACTGACTACTTCACTAAACTGCGCTAACTGTGGTCGTTCTCTCAACAACTCGAGTATAGTTAGATTTTAAATCCTATAGCTTTACTTCTTATTGTTAGATATTACCGCTTTACTTTGTTTTCGAGATAATTTGCCGTTTTCGGAGTTTTAAATGCCCTTGATAAATGTAAAGCGTGTGTTAGTTTTAAAAAGATAATTCCTGATTCAGGGTAAATTCATTTAAATGTTTACTATACTCCTTCAATTTATTTATATTACAAAAAGTCTTAAAAACAAACTGATTAAATATGATGGGAAATGTTTGCACTAATTATTTGCTTTAAGAAAGTAATAACAATATAATAATGAAGGCACATTCTTGGTGGTCTAAACAAGTATTAATATATCGTAACAATTTTTAATTTAAGTAAACACTGTTATGTTTGTTTTTGAGTAAAACAACATACACCTGTAAATTTTACAAACGATGAAGGTCTTCTAAATTGAAGCATTGGCTGGATTCCAAAAATGAATAAATGTAATTTGTAACATTTTATCGATATTATTTTATGACAAAATATGTTGATAAAATAAATGTGATTAAATTATTAATTCAGGTGTGAACGCTGTGTTTACCTAAATAATTCGTTCATTATCATCAAGGTCATTTTACAAAGATTTTACATTTTTAGAATAAAACTTCAATTACTTTACGTTTTAATTATTCAGATTTTGAAATTAGGATGCATAATGTATGTATGGGTTTAAGGTTACTCTACAAGGACTGTGACGTTGTTAATCATCCGATTAAAGTATCATGTCTTGGTTAAATGTAACAAATTATTAAGTAGTGCGTAACAATGTTTTCAATGCAAATAACCTGACAGAGTAATAGCATGCTATTATATAATATCTACCTACGAAAATTTGAAATTTAGAATACATGTGTGGGTTTTTTTCAATCTTTGGACCTAAATTATTGTAGGATGTTGATGAATTATTGAAAGCCATATTTTACCATTAACGTGAATAATATTTATGACACTAATTATTTTAGTAATGTATTGTATTTAAAAAAGTGCTTTTTTATAGAACACAATACAACAAGGTTCCAACTGTGACTATTAACTCTGAAAATTGTTTGAAGACTAGACCTTCTCTATTAACAAGCAATTTTTTGTACAAAATAATATCTATATGATGCTCAGGTATACAAATATTTCAACACAATTTCAATAAAAATATAGAAAAATGGCACAAAAACGTTCAAAATAACAAGGCAATGTGACTTTTTATTGAGAACGGTATCTGAGGTCACTTGAAAAAGTTGATTGGGCACCCAAACTACAAATTTACGTCATGACCAAGTGAAGTGTGAATGTGCGCCATACTAACTGACGATGAAATACTAAATTATTATAACTGACATTGGTCCCAACTTTTTAAGACAAGACTCGGTACTTTTGATATTTGGTAATTGGAAATTTGAAGTTAGCAAAGGCATTCAAAGCAAACATTGTCGTTTCCTATAAGAAAAGAGTCAGTTGAACTTTTCGAGTGCCGCGTACAAAGTTTTGCCCAAAAATATAAGAGATGCACGGTCATAGGGCCCAGGAAAAAAGAATTAAGAGGCCCAAGATGCATGAATACGTAGTTACAGTACTAACCATAATTACTGATTTGGTTCTACGTCACTATTGATTATAAAAACTATAAATTGTACTAAAAGAGTATTATTTTAATAAAATTTCAATATAAAGAATGTGGCGACTTATAAACTGAAGTGACTCGCCCATATAGATTGTAGCGATTTAAAAATAGTTATTAATTTTTATATCATTAATTACATTAAATTTGTTAAATTTCTGTCTGTAATAATATTAATTGTATTAAATATAAAGTGCGGTGGTGGAATAATACGGTCCGCTGCGATTTACGGCCGTATCAAAAAACCGGTCCGATAAGCTAAGTCTTCGAGATTATTATTTGCCTGACATTCCCTCAATTCAGACATTGCAAAGCGTATCTAAAATGTTTTCAAAAATTAAAAAACCTTAAGGTAATTTTATTCGTCAATTAAAATTATATTAATAACTTCTTTCTTTTTAGTGGTTTTTAATTACCTATTTTCTTAAGTAATTATGTTGTGCGAAGTTGCTTCATAATACAATTAATTTAATACATATCGATTGACTACCTTTCGCAAGCATATACTGTTTGATTCAAATAGAACTTTTTAAGAAGATTCAAATAAATTAATTGGAATCTTCAACATCTTCATTATGAACCCTTGTTCCTAAGCACTATGACGAATCAACAGGGTTATTGTTTTAAACAAGTTTTACGGAGGGTGCCATTGCCACAGATCTGTGTTATATTTTTCAAAGAATCAACTACAACTTAATATCAAGCATTTAGATACAACTATTATAACTTTAATTAATTTCACAAGATTTGTTATTTTAACTACCGTATTAATAATAATTACAATTTGATTTGCATTTCAATGAATTTAATTATTTTTAAAAAACTGTAAATGAAACAGGACAATCAATTTGCTTTCAATAAAAATAACTTGACAATTTTAAACCGAAGTATATCAGTATATCACTTGTCGAGGAATACTTTTGGTAGAAGTTTTGCTATATTTTAATTTTAATTCATTATTTTTACTCTGCCAATATAGTTCTTATATGCAAGTATTATACATATATACCTGAAAACTGTGATCTTATTAGTTTTTTAAATTGTTCAAATTGCTATGATCATTTCTAAAATTGTCCTGTCTGATCTTTAATATTTTTTATCGGATTTACTGAGTATTATTGCATTATTTAAATATAAAATTAGATAGTAAAAAATTGAACCATGCTATCGTTGTATGACTGCGATGATTAACTGTGTTAAAAATAATTATTTGTTGTATTCAGTAAACGACTTCATCTGTTTATCAGCGTTTCTTTTCTTTTTTTACAGTTCAATAAATAAATAGTTTATACTTCATGACAACGACCGAATTCACGGTAATTAATTAGTTAAGTATTATATATTATTTATTTAAATTTTCTTATATGGCAGTAGTTAACCTGAAATTCATGATATTTTTAATTATATTTAATCGCTTGTCAACAAGTGTATAGAATTTGGAATAAATAAAGTAGATCAACGTTTAAAACATTAATGTTGCACGCAAATCCAGGATCACTTCCTAATTTAAATCACTTAGAACATGTGTGTAGGGAGACATAACATGACGCGACGCGAGTACGTCAATTAGGGTCTTAAGGTGTTAATGCAATTATGATGTATCTGTGTTTTTAAAAATTCCAGGGTCCCTTTTTTAAATATCGTCATTCGGTATACATCACCTAAATGCATCAGAAATAAACTAATCGTTGAAAATCATTTAATCTCTGTAGAGGTTGTCTAAATGATTCAATTTCTTCTCATTATGTCCCGTATGTATTCTATGGACGATAACTGCGAAAATCGCTATAAAAATAGATTAACATTTCTTTATTTCAAAAGGCTCACTAGTAATTTAAGCTGTACATATATGGCGATGCATCATTAATACGCTAAAGTAATACATCATACATGTAAAAATCTTTCCCTTTTTTGCCATAAATGAATAGATTTGTTTATTTGGCACTTAAAGCGGTTACATTTATCTTATTAATTCTTTTACGTCACAAACAAGAAACAACTTTGTAAATTATATAGATATTAATAAAGGTATTAATAGAAGAATTTAAAGGAGATTCTCCGCCAATTTTATTAATTATTTAGAACTACGAATAAAGATTTTATTGAAGTTGATTTATAAATATACAAATCATTGATAATTCCATAAGATTAATACACATTGTCAAATGTCGAAAAAGTTGCTGTTCCTATATTTGACACTTTGTAAATTCATAATGTTCTTAATTTGATTAAGCCTTATGTACCCAAGCTATTTTACACATTAAAAGGTTGTCAAAAGTTGAAAGCAGAATAGTTAGGCTATATCGACCCTTTTTGAAAAATTGCTAGAAAGCGACATTGCCCTATGAAAAGTTAATGCTCTGCCATTTGGTACCTTATAAATAATTAGCTAAAGGGGGAATTAAATGTAAAACACCATAAAACATATCTCTAGGCTATCGCCAATTCCCTTCTTTAGACAGTTGAGGTTTAAAAATTATATGAATTTTTACAAAAGTGCAAGTACAAATTTAATGTACCTGCTCGAATGGCTGTTAATTAATATACAATTAAAATAGGTCAGAATTTTGAATGCCATAATTGAAATTAAATAAACTATATATACGGCAATAAATATGTAAACAAAAGGAAATATTGTACTCACCTTTACTCGTACTGAATGTTGATTGTTAATCTGATCTTGATTGGCATCCGTTTTAACTGTAATAATTGAGGACTAGATGGATAGCGTTATCACAACTAGGATAATGTTCATCAATGTTTAAAGTTAATAAATTTAACTAATAACTCACAAAACTAGCATTGACTAAAAGACAAATTTTAAATTCTAAGGGTAGTGTATCAAATCGCAACAATTTCTACCAAAAAATTAACGACAAAACAATGCGACAAGGTTTAATACACGCTTTAAAAGTTAGATTGTAAAAATAAGGCATTCAAATACGGCAATCAAAAGTATAACATACGTTCAATGCGCAATCGAAATTAGACCAAAGTGTTTAATACGAAAATCGAACATAAAACAATGCGCAGTAGGAATTGCGCGACGAATATGATTCAAATCCGAGCGTATTTACAAAATATGACATTAAAATCAGTTTTAAATAAATATAATGGATTTGGCAAAAACAGTACCTATTTAAATAATTTAAATCTCAACAATAAATGATTTGCAAATTTACTCAATGTTTTGACACTTTGGACAATTATCAAATGAAATTTTATAAAGCTGGAAATGCGCCGTAAAAAACTTATTTCAAGAAATTGTGTTTTGTTCCTTGATTGTTACAGACCTCTGTTGCCAATTATTCAACCGGACGGCACAGTACTTTTAGAATGCAATGTTTTCAATACAAAATTTAGTGGGAGCCTTTTGAATCAGATTATTTTTGCACGCTATGCATAAATTAATTTTTCCTCACATGTGAGCATTTATAAAATAAATCGTCAGTCGTCAATTTTCTAGACTTCTTTAAATATCTAATTCATGAATTTGTTTTTTACTACAGACAAAAGGTCTATCTTTTATCTTTAAGATTAAAATTTTCAACTCAATACTGCAGTCTTGTATCAGATGTCTGCGAAACACAGTTGACTGTCAAGGAAAAAATCAGCAGTATTTTCCGAATACAGAAATTAATGTAATTGAGATGTTATGAATCTACCACACGTTCACTACAACTTTTGGCCAACTTTGCATAAGACAGTGTTTCTCAACTCTTATTTTCTTAGCAATACAATGTATTTGTCCATAAAATATAGGAAGGCAACATAAAAATAAGTATTCCATTTTATTGTTAATTGCGCTGAACGATTATTGATAAATACAGGGTTTGCCTAAACTACTGGCATTAATTTAATTTATAAATAGAACATGTAAAAAGAAATAGCTTAACGATTCAGATAGAAAAAGCCAAAGTTTTAAAGTAAAAATGGTTTGGCGACACTGTTATTAAAACCGTGCATTTATTACAACGTATGACTCAATCATAATTATAATATAAATAATGAAGCCTGAGACTTGTAATAGCAAACTAGTTACTCTTAATTAAAGTAAAATTAGTCAACGTACGTTGAGCAGTCGCATAGCAAAGCTAAAAGCGTTTGATAATTATTTTAGTGTGTTAAGATAACAATTAAAACATCAACTAGTTTAATTTAAAATAAATTCTGCGGTCCGCTTCTTTAATTTAAATAATACAGACTCAATTTGGATTTATTTTGTAGCGACAAGTAAAAATTCGTTTCTATTATGGCAAGTCAATTTTGTTCACTGTTGTTTAAGCGAAAAATACATTAAAAAAATGTTTTTGAAGAAAATGCGAATAATACACTGCCATAAACGAAAATTTAATCATATAAATTTGGGCTTTAAATATGGGGTCAGAATTATTTCACCCTTTACTATGGCTAAAAATAATATTCAGGTAAAAAAAGTATTTTCTATTGATAAAAGTTTTAACTTCATTCATATCAAAATCGCATTATACCTATTTTGGGGACAATTAAAATGAACTCATTTCACACGAGATGCATTTCGATTTATCATTTTTTTTAGAGTTAACATTATTAATCATCAGATAAGATCTAATAGAAATGTTTAAAAATTGATAAGTAATGATGTGTAAAAATTTGAACTTTTAATTTGGAAATCATAAAGAATTTAGTCTTCAACAAAGACAATCATACCCCTTATTTCTAAACTTGATAGAATAATCTGTTATTACTGTTATTTTAATTTTAGTACTGTTCAAGTTGGAATGCCAAGTCAATGTAAATGTGATACATGTAACTACATTGACACAGTAGTTCTTAAACAGATGTTTACTATTATGTTATGATAGGTCACTTTTTAATTTTCGCTGTGGATGGTCGTAAATAACGTAATCGAATTTATTAGTGATACGGAATGCCAGGTTAAAATTAATGATAGTAGTTCAGTAACGCTCTGTATGATATTGAGGTTACTTAACAGATTTTACAAATTATAAAATTCGCAACGTCAAAATTTTCACCATTTCATATCTTTTAACTTGTATTTGTGCTATTTTTACCATATAAAACTGTTAACAAGCATGTTTTCTTTTTAAATCAAATCATAATGAAAATTTAAAATCAAAAATTAAATCAACTATTTACTCTATATCAGCTTGAAATTCTATTATATCACTAAGATTAAGCCTGAAGATGTACCTAACCATTTAATTTTGGTTTCATTTATGAAAACGTTCGCTACTAATGTAACATCTAGAACAAAAACTGTATGTGTTGAGAGACTACAATTATTTAATTATCAGCTATGCTTCCGTTCAAAATAACTAATTGTTTTAGAGCAATTCTTGAATAGAGAAGTGAGATACATAGTAGGAAAATACATATAGTAATTAAAATAAGAATACAAGAATAAACAGGTAGCAATAATGTAAAGATCATAACAGATTTAACCCTTGTTTTATATAAATTCTATAATTTTAATGAAATTTTTATAAAATAATTAATTAGAACAATTATTGTAAAGGGTAAACTTCATTGATTAAGAATACTTGGTCCAATTATCGAAGCACAAACATTTTTAAACAGTAAGGCAAATTTTTCTGAAGAACATAAAAATGGTCTTTATCATATCTAATGTGCAGTTAACCTGCTTGAAAATCAGATTTGATTCGAATTTTCACTACCAGAACTTCACCATTGCATACGTGCGTAAAAAGTTATCCCTGGTGATACCACAAGGCTAACTTTTAAAACAACAAAAACCTGTATTTCTAGTACAAATGTGTTTTTAATCAGTCACTAGAGTGCGGATAGAAACAATCCTCAGTGCATCAAACCAGGCACGATTTATAATACTCATCAAGCGAAATTTGATATCTAAACAGGAAATATAATACGCAAGCTCGAGATTCTCACTTGTGTGAAATTGATACTAGTTACTTAAAGGAAAATAAAAATAACTGGAAAAATCTGGCGTAAGATAACACACGACATTCTCGTACGTATTATGGATATGCACATTATGTCCGTAAATGATTAAAATGTTATTTATTTTGGGACGATAATTACAACGGTCACCCATCCAAATTATCGGACATGCAAAACGTTGTTTAACTCTAGAGATTTTCGTCGATAACTTGCTTCAACGAATTTTTTCAGAGCAACTGATTAGACCACGTAAAATGCGGTAAGTTTAATCGTTGGAGCCGTTTTCGACAAAATCGCAAGAATAAAGTGCCACTTGCAGTCATTTCATTTTAACGAAATTCTAATTAGGGCGTGACAGGAAAGTAGTAAACTCAAATATAAATGTTTGCTTTTTGAGATATGTTGTTCGCAATTAATATTTCAAATTCTTGATACTCGATTTTCGGAAATTTATTAGAGTTTTAAAAAATCGTTAGAGCCGATTTCAAGAAAATCGTGAAAAACTAAAGATTCGGAAAATATCTGAAAATGACAGAAATAAAGCGGTACTTCTGATTATTCAATTTTAACCAAATTCTTGATTTTGCATACAAGGGTAATTATGACTTCAAATATAAATTTTTATTCGGCTATCACTTTTAATTTCATAGATATTTTAGTCACAGTTAACTGCAAAAGTACTTCCGGTTACTTGATTTATGACAAATTGTCTGAGAAAAAGTCTAGATTATATGAAAGGGCATTAAATGGCTAAGAAATATAGGAAGTTTAAAAAAATCATTAGAGCTAATTTCGAGAAAATCGCGAAAAACCGAAAAATGGCAAGAGTAAAGCGTCACTTCCGGTTATCCGATCTTAATCAAAAGTTTGCGGTTGCGTGTCTGGATGGATGCAAACTTAAATATAAAATTTTGTGTATGTAGGTTCTTTCGTTTTCGGGCTATCCTTTTCGCACTCAGACAGACCAATTTTTAAAAACATAATTTTCGGACTCAGTGGACTCCAGAACGTGCATTTCCACTAATTTTGACGGAAAGTAAAAATTGAAAAGATAATTTGTGTGTAATTAAATTGAAATAAAATTCAAATTTTTGATTGCGTTCCAGGACGTACGAAAATGTGTAAACGTGTGTAATTGAATATCACGTAAAGCGACTGTACGAACGATTTTGCTTATAAAAATATCTGAAGTATGGTTATTGTTGAGGCGCAAATTGTTTAAATTTGTTTGAAGTTCTCATAAACGTACTTTACATAAAGTATCTTCCAGGACTGTAGTTCATTTCAGAAGTCCAGGTCGTAATAAAACTTGTTGACAGATACATTCGTTTCCATACCCTCATTACTATCGAGCGGCATTTTAATATTTATATGCTTTTAATAACATTTATTTTTATTGAGTGACTTTACTTACGCTTCTGTAAAATATTTTCAAATTACAGAAGCTATGATTTAGTACTACCTGCACATCTGAAATGGACTATAACAGCATATTCTAGTGATTTCATGAACGGATACGTGAGATATGAGTATATTTTTAAATTTCATTAGTTTTTTAAAATTTACAATTTACAACACTCGGTTCTATCCATAAAAAAACAATGAAACTAATTTATATTGACGTTTAAGATATCATCTTAGTATATATAATTCACTTCATAAACTTGGATTTAATATTTGAAATGTAGCCAAGGACTTAGCCGAGTGCGGAAATTAAGCGGGAGTAAGTTATTTTAATAGAATACTCCAAGTCAAAGCGTGTGTAAATAATTAATGTTAGCGTACCAGAATTTGCTTGATGTAATCTTGACATGTGAATTTATGATAATATGGTTTTGTCTGTTTTTTAATTTTGTTAAACATATTTTCGGAAGCTAAAGAAAATGCTATTTCTGAAAGGTCATTTGACGGAAGCCAACAGTAATAGATTTAATACAAATATTTGTGTTCATTGCATTATTATAGAAACAAAACATCTAAATTATCAAATTTGACATTATTTTTCAATGTTGGTATAAGTAACGTGGTAGGATAGGGTGTGTAAAGGTGGCGCCAAATTAGCAATGTAAATGTGGTGAACTAGATATATAATAAACCTTTGGCCTTACATAACTTGCTACGCCACTGGTTGTTTATAAATATTAAACGAATGCTTTTGTTAGATTGTATGAAAAGATGATCGCACGTTTAGGAATGCCAGTGCTATAGACGTTGCCAAATACTCATCTTAACTATTATTTTTCTAGATTTTTGAATACCAGTTATTCGTATATCATATGTTAAATAGATATAAAAATAATAAAAAATATATTTTAGAAAAGAGATACTTAAATCCAAACTCAAAAAATAGAATAGACACGGTAGACACATTTGCCCCGTAAAAATTTGTTTTTAAATCTGTGGGCGTTTTCAGAAATCGTAAAATCTAAACGCGTCGCGCGCATTCCAATTAAGAAATATACCTGTTCTGAAAATATAAAAAGTCTTTATAGAAAATTTTAAAAACGTTTTACGAATTTTTATTACATTTATTTTAAACTTGATACGGAAACGTGAAAAACTAATTCAAGTATTTAATTCAGAAAAAATTGTTTTTAAATCCATTTATAATTTATTAGATAGGAAATAGTTGCCAACAGAAATTGTATAGATGAATAATTTCAATGCTATTAACACTTGCATTGTATTGTAATAGAAAGGACTGGGCAAATCATTTCTAAACTTTTCTGATTAAATATTATGCTGGCAAACGCATTTTCTCATTAACCACTTTAACGATTATGACGTATATATTCGTCTTGTATGTTTTTAATTCGAACACTATTAAATACAAGACGAGTATTGACGCTTGCGTTGTTGTGTCGTTTAGGTGGAAACATTTCTACACATATACCGATTTTAGGTCGCATTCTTCTGGATCGCAGTTTATAGGAATCATTTACAGGTTCGAAGCAACTTTGATTCAACCATTTTAACTGTTGATGGCTTCTCTAAAATCAATTACTTGAAATATTGCTCAACATTTTTTGTTTTTAAATAATGTTTTTTCATTACTAAATTAATTTTTGGAGGCGAAAGAACATGTTATAACAACGTAAAAATTCCTAAGCAATGAAATTCTTAGTACTCTTATTGAGTTTTGCATAGAAAACAGAAGCTAACTCCGCCCAAAAAGGCGGGGCCACGAACTGCGCGAACTTAATCACAACGGGGCGCCCCCCATCTTTCCGTAAACAGGCCCGTAGAATACGAGTTTGCATAGAGCAGTTGACCAATGCGGACGCTTCTCAAAATTTTTCGGTTAAGTTCAAAGGTACAACAACTTAGGCCATTTCTGCCTAACAACAGTGAGTTGGTTGTAGTATCTATAAAGTAAACAAGTCAGTGCGTGTTGGAAGTACTGACCAGTTTTATAAACAATTTACGACGCGATGGCAAATTAAGTATATTGGGTGAATTCAGATGCGCATCCGCAAGTGATGAAAGTGCAAAGTCAAGTGCAGCGCCAAGCCGAAAACGACGCCCGAAAGTTAATTAACAGGATAGAGTGCTCTTCAGAGGTCCACGATTAAACTTTTTCAGACGACTTCGTGGCAGGACGAGATAGAAAATCGATAGGCAACAAGAAGTCCTGCAGCGAAAAAAACGATTAAAAATCAATATGAGGCGTTGTCGAATGCAGAACTATCCGCAAAGCTCATGCCGAAAAAAACTAACATTAAGACGATTGTTTTAAGACAAAAGAAAAATTGGACAGGCATAACTAAGTAATTAAAAATTTTAAAAGTGTGGATCCTCGCGTTAGGAATTACACTTCATCTCGCTTCCGAGGCTGACCACCGAGGAATAACAATCTACTTCAAAGAAACAAATTTACTGTTTCACACTTACAAATTCTCGTATGGAAAGACCCTTATGGTGGTCACAAGGAGCCTCCGAAACATTATCTCAGATGAAGATATAAAACGACCTCAAACAGAAGTTCTTTGTGCTGTTGATGTAGAAGATGCGCTGGGGTGTTAACAAATCATCCATGTCTCTAAATTACGTAGAACTTGTGAAATGTAGCAAGCACTATTGATCCGGTAGTAAGTGTAGAGGTTCTGCCACGGAAAACAGATACTATCCAGTGGCTTCGGTACCAGAAATACGGGCACGCCTAACAGAACTGTCACGCGAAACAGTTGTGTGTCAAGTGCGGGAAATAACGCCCAAACTACGAAAGTAGTCATATTACCAACTGTAAGGGTTGCTCAGTACTATCCTAAATTCTGAACGAAAAGAAGCACTAGACGCTGAAGTTGTCAAAAGCTAAAAAAGCAAAAAAAAAGTAAGAGCAGCCCATGAAACTGAAATACCGCCTACGAAAACAATAAGTAACGTCTCTGTTGATTTTGTTATCACAAAATCAGTTCAAATCGATTACAGGTCGTGGACAACAATATCACCAAATTATTCAAATTTCTGTCCGAAATTCACAAAATATTAAGCTACGGAAAGAAACATTTACCATCCTGCAAAATGGAAGCTGCTAGATGCAACATAAAATGTCACCTAATTAATAAACAAATTCGACGAAGTAGCAGTTTTAAAATTTTAAAATAATTAAAAATCACCTATACGCACATGTGGAGTCATGCTAGCTCGAGTCTACCCAGCGTTGAACCTCGTAGAAGCGAGAAATTTGAAATCAACTGTGAGGTCCACATTTCAACATGAGCTCTTCTCAGAGCCGATCCTAGAGGTTTTTACTAACCCCGTAAAGATCAACGGTGTTTGTCATCATTAAAATATAATATTAATTCTCACCAACAGGTCTAAGAATAAATAAAATTGTACATATAAAAATGCTTAGACACAAATATTAATGTAAATTAACTCGTTGTAAGAGCACTTTAAGCTATGTTGTTAAAATGATAGAAAACGGTTTTAAAAGGTCTACCAACGACGTCCTTAAGCTAAGATTTAATACTAAGTTTCCGTAAATCAACAAGATTTATGTAAATTAACGTGGGAAACACATGTAGTAATTAACCAATGACCAAATTTAAACTCATGGGTTTAAATTCAAAATGCAAGCCACCGTATTAGATAAACCAACTATGGAAAAGTTATATAGATACCCAACAACCAAAAATATTCGTCTTTCCTGAATAACAAGAAACGATGAAGCATCACAAGTTAATTGAATTAAAGGGCCAGTGATCAGGTCCTCGTCACGAATTGGTTTAGAAAAGGGAAAAATTACAATTAATTTGTTACACATATGAACATAGGGGACGTCAAGTCCGCTTTAATTCAATAAATTAATTTCAACACAAAACAACTTGTGAAATAAGCAAAGTGTGGAAATCCAACAGTTCAGAGAACTGGTACTGCAACAGTAAGGTTAGTTTGCAATTCGAATAAATTAACTCATATTCGGGAGTGACGTAAAACGCAAAATTTTAAAAGATATTCAATTATGGTGTATAGTTTAGTATTCATTCAGAAATTCTTTTATTTAAAATTTAGGTAGAAATGCGGCTTAATGCCTTGTTTTAGACAATGTTATTTAATTTTTTAGTAAACAAATATTATATTTTCTGTAAATATATAAATTTTCGTTCTTGTAAACTGATAACATCTAAGTCATAAGTTAAATACCTTTAATATAATTTAATTTAATTAATTGCATTAATTCTTTTATTGTATTTTATTATTTTATTATATTATGTAGCACATGCAAATGATATAATTTTTATTTTGTATTTAATAAATACATTTTAAACTGGCATTTATATTTGTTCATCAAAAATACAAAGCTTGATTTCAACAATACATCCTTACCAGGTAAAGGGTATATAACTGTACTCGTTGTAACTGTTATTTAAGCCGCAGGAAAGAGCAACAGCTAAACAAAATTAGTTGGTCGTTGACCCCAAAATAAGTAAATAACCGCTCGATCAATCATGTAATTGTCAATAAATCAATTAAACGGTTGGGACCAACAAATAACAGGAAGAGCTTTTCATAAGCAATAAGCAGAGCGCATTCCAAAGAATTTGTACGTATGATGTGGTAATTCTTGCGGTAACTGAAATCAACTACTGTGCTCAGTGTATACAAGAATAAATCAAATAGGGGCGAAACTTTATACCCTGTTGTCGAACGGTGTAATGGAAACGAGTGGTGCTTGCCTATGCTAGCATTTTGATCCCTTCCATCAGTAAAGCGAGCAATGACCGAGTGCCTTGAAACCGTTTCCTCTGCACAACGAAAAATGAAAACGTAGAATCCAGTGAAATTTGGTTGAATAATTTTGCTGCATAAATTAGGATTAGTGATCCATCATTTCAGCACGATGAGTTCGGTCCCACGGATACTGAACGACGACCATTAATTATAGTGCATGTCTCGTGTTTGTACTTTAATAACGATTCAAATTTGTTAGATACAATTATTTAGTATCCAGTTACGTCGCGAATTACTCACATATTTTAATTTACTTCTTCACAATAAATTAACTTTCACACAAATCTGACCTTAGTTCGGATTTGAATCCGGGTCTCTTATTTTGTATGTACTTAGGCGAACGAGGAGATACCCAATAATAGCCAGAAAGATTTCATTGTGCGCACGCGCGACGTAGTTACTACTAGGTGTAGAGAGCCTGCAATATTTTGAGTTAGTTAATGCAGCGACATTAATCTGTGAAGATGTACGCTGTGCAGTGTTATACTTTATTATGCTTGTAAATGTGTACTGTGAGTTTTGCTGTGGCGGATTATAAAGAACGAAGAGTATGTGTGAGGTTTTGTTTCCTTTTAGTAAAAGCTACTGAAACCGTAGTAACGCCGATAAAGATATTTACAGGAGATGCGTTAGGCAAAACACAATATTGTCTGCGGACAATGCGAAAGATTTTCTATCTAACGACTGTGTCGTAGAATTTAGCCGAGGACTTGAATATTAAACGGTGTCTGCAAAATTTATGCACCGGGTACTCACTGTATACCAAAATAATAATGGCGTCATTGTGTGCAGTTACCTGAAGGATCAATTACAAAATTCTACCTTCGCCTTTTGAGGAGTTTGCGGGAAAATGTGTGACATGTAAGAATGGCGATCGGCTGCCCCGCCACGACAACGCTTCCGCCCAAACTGCTCTTCGTAAAACTTTTTGCTGATGTGGATGATGTGAAGAAAAATTCGCCGCAGGTCTTAAACAATATCTCAGTTGAGGCGTTCTAAAAATGTTTTCAGCAGTGGAACAAGTGCATCTCATCAAGTGGACACTACTTTGAAAAGGTGGAAAGAGACTAATGAATTTGTACCTAAAATGCAATAAAACAATTGTACGTAGGGAAATTCCAATTATTTTTGGGTACCCCCTCGTATGTTGGTGTAAGCTATTAAATATATTTTAATAAAACGTTATTTTCGATTTTCATATTTTAAATGTTTCGCGCTATAAACATTTGGTACTACTTGTTTGGGTGCATTATTTGCGCCAATCAACTGCGTAACTGGAGGGGACTGGGTGGGAAGGAGAGCAGAAAAGGACGTTACAACAACTGCGTGCACTTGTGGTTTTCTTGTAAACTAACTTCTCCATCACGGCGGCGTCAAACCCTTTAATTTAGTATCTCATATCTACGAGGGTGAATCAAATATAAACGATAATTTTTAAAAATATATTTATTGAATAATATTATACACAAACTATACCTTCAACACTTCTCAATGTAGTCTCCTGCGTTATCTACACACTTCTGCCGCC
>JAHWXV010082535.1:5000-11343 GCA_024586415.1 Phrixothrix hirtus
TCTCTGAATTAACGAGTGTCTTGAAGAGTACACCACAGGGTTCTGTGTTGGCACAATTCCTACATCCCAAAGTCTTTGCAGCATTGTAAAGTACAAATATAAGCAGATAATGCACAACTGTTATTCTCTTTTCCTCCTGATGCTATTCAACAAAGTTCTAAATTAATAAATGATGATTTAAAGTCATTATATACAATACGAATGGAGCATTTAATTCCCAATAAATGGTCTATTATTTTATTTGGGCGAAAGGTAGATAAACGAAATGTTACGGAAAGTTATCGGATTTCCGTTAATGACGTTATATTAACCTATCAAACAGAAACCAAACATTTAGGGGTATTTATTGATAGTGATCTTAGGTTCAAAAAACATGTCATACATTGTAAAAATGCTATAGCAAAACTAAGATTACTTTATAGCATCAAACGTACATTAAATACAAAAATATGGTTACAGTTATATCAGTCGTTAGTATTATCATCATTTATCCATTGTGACTCTTTGTACTGGCCCTATCTTACTGAAAGTACCTCTTAGAGAATTCAAAAGATTCAGAAATATTGTTTGCGCTATGGTTATGGAATTAGAAAAAGGCAATCAATGAGTTATAAGTTAACAGACGCAAAATGGAAACAACATGAAAACCATGCGCTTATTACATCGAGGTACCTTATATTTCAAAATAGTCTATTTTAAGAAACCAAATTACTTATATATGAGAATTAATTTGAGTACTGATGTGCATAACCGGAATTTAAGAGCTAAAGGTGGTATAACTTTTCCATTATGAAATGCCATTCTTTTATAATGTACTCAAGTTCTTCAACCTTTTGGTGTTGTTTTGCGAGATAATTTTCTAAAAATTTTAAGAAATACCTAAAATCGATAAGTAATAATTAAAATACGTAACCGCAATTGAGCGTTATCGCGGTCTCTTTTTTTATTATAGACTTCTATGTCGGGTTATTCTTATTATTATTATTATATATTTAGAAATTATCGCTAGCTTCTTACTATTAATACAAAGCTAATTTGAAAAATTTTCGGAATTAAAATGAAAGAACATATTTATAATGGTAAAAATAATTTAATTTTTCAACAATGTTTTTCCAATAATTCTGCTCCTTTCCTGTAATGATTATTTGGAATCACCACAAAATAGGTGTTAATGACCTCTTCGTTTGTCTTAAATGTTTTCCAGCGACAAATTTTTAAATTTGGAGAAAGGAGGATGTTAGACGGTGCTGAATTTGAAGAACAGGATGGATGTACCAACAATTCATACTCAATTCGCAGAATGTAGTCATTGTAACTGCACTTTTGTAAGATCGAGCATTATCCTGATGATAAAGCACGTCCTTTATCGAGAAATCAGGTCTTTTTGCTTTAATGTTGTTATCTTATTTGTCTAGGGTTTCATAGTATATTTCAGTTACAGTGTACCCCTTT
This sequence comes from Phrixothrix hirtus, assembly GCA_024586415.1. Taxonomy (NCBI): domain Eukaryota; kingdom Metazoa; phylum Arthropoda; class Insecta; order Coleoptera; family Phengodidae; genus Phrixothrix; species Phrixothrix hirtus. The sequence continues at coordinate 6,453 of JAHWXV010082535.1, forward strand.
TGCAAGTAGACAATGAAAATTATTCTGCTTGAGTCTCAGAATATCGACTCCAACTGATAAGACCAACTAAGCCAGCTTTGAAGTTGCACAACCAGCTTCTGTCCACACTCTCAACGCCTGGTTTGTCTACAGTATATGGCGATGTATCCAAACTTCATATATAGCTAGAGATTGCTATTAAAAATCTTTCCTATTCTTGTTAAAATAGTTTAAACAACTCTGCGCGATATTTACAGTCAAATGCGTCTTTGATCGACGGCCAACAAATGTAACTACTAGCTTGCGCGGTTTTTTCATTGCCAAGCATGGCATTAAAATCTAATAAACGCATTCAGTTGAAACACCAGCAGTCTTGGCTAAATCAGTAACTTTTAATCACCTGTCTGCAAGGACTATATCATGTACTTCTTGTATCATTTCTTTAGCGTCGCCTATACAACATTCTGGGGGTTTCTCAAAGTATCCTCGTAGGTTTTCTCTTAATTTAGCTCTGTCAAACCTGTGTCTTGTAGCATTGCAGCAATTGAAAGTATAGAACAAAGACAGACCTAATTTAATGTCGGAATTTACATTGAAAGCACTTGTATTATGTATAGCAATGTTATTAGAACTTAATTTGATTTTGAATATTATTTTTTTAACAAGTGTTGCTATTTACTATATCCTTCTTACACAATAAGTTAAGGTTTATCTAAAGGCACATTCGGGATTAGAGATAGTAAGAAACGGTAAGGCATCGCCGACGAATGCATTTGCAATTGATAGTTCAAAGTAATCCATTCGTTTACATAACGCCATATGCGCATTATTTAAAAGTAGAATATATGCGAAAAGTTTCAACTATGGAATATTTGACTGAAGATCTACTAATTGTGTTGCGAAAACTAAGGGAGTTAAATGCTTCATGTGCAGCAAATTTGGACATTGTTCGAATACTAAAATATCGACAAGAATGGTAAGAAAAATATAATCGAAATATAAATGATGAAACAGAAAACGGCAAATCGGAGGAAATTGAAAAGAGCATATTCACTTCTATTAATAGAGGATCAACTTGATAATTAGCTCGAAACAAAAGTGTATAATACACTAGATCTGAAGAACGGACTCTTCTATATTGAAGTCCAAGATAGCCGCAGGGTATACTATCGTTTGTAGCACACATGGGACCATATCAATTTCCGAAGATTTTATTCGGATTTTGTAATTACCTGGCGATATTTCGACAGCTTAGAAATATCATATTTCGACCTTAAGCTGTTGTAATCTATTTAGACGATCTAATAGTTTCATGGTCGAGCAAAATCCAAGGGACTAAACGACTGGAAACAAATTTTAATTTCCGAAAACGAAAGTTTTTGGCCTATCTAGTAAAAGCAAGAAAGATCTAACTATCACTATCTAAGACAACTGCTGTTGTTCGTTTCACGGAACCAATCGCATTGAATGATAAAGTTTTCGAGGACTGACGGGTTATTTGCGTAAGTTCAGTTTATGATTCAATAATAGTACGGCCGCTGAGATATTTATCAAATATAGATTACAAATTTGTGCTCGAAGATACTCAACGCTAATCTTATAAAAACAATAGGTGTAATAATCAAAAAAGTACATAGTCATTTGAGACGGAGGGGAATATTTTGGCGTTTTTTACATGCAAATTGAAACACTACATGCATTTGAACCTGCAAATCTAAGATAGTACAGTGCCAAACTCATAGAGTAGTTATCTACAGTATATCCAAAAGTTTTCGAAGTCAGAAGGAGATACCTCGGGACGTTTTCTTCTAAATCAAAGTAACTCATTAAATGTTCGGAATAATTAGGGACCTACTTTATTGATATGCTTTAAAAACCTGCTACAAAGCGTTTGATTTTAAATACCAGAAAGCAGAATCCTTATAAGGTAATTAATAATTGCATTGCGTTTACCAATGTTTAGAAGCTATATTCAGGATAGTGTTATTAGTTGGAAGATATTGTTGTTTTTTACGTCTAATGTGAAGATAGTATAGTTTATGACATTTCGTCATTTCATCGTCAATTATTTAGCCGCCGCCAATTTAAAATTTTATAATTATTCAATATCTACTTTGGGATACAACGGGAACAATCCTGTAATCTTTTTTGATAATTATTAGAGTTCATAAATTATAATCAAACATTTAAGCAAAAGTGTTTTAAAACAGCAATATAAAGAAGTTGCGGCACACTATTAAAATGGTTATATCATAAGTGTTTTGAAAGTGGCTAACCGTATAAAATTTTTAAGAATTTTTGTACTATTTGGCAAGATAGTTCCAAAACTGTTAATGCGCGCAAATAAATCGAATGGTTCAATCCTAACAAACATTTCCTCTTTTCTACAATTGACTTTATCTCGGAAATAATTGTAGCGTTAGCTCTTATTGTGATGGTGTCAGTTTGTACTGCCTCTAATGCAAAATATCTTGGCAAAATTCAATAATCGGCACCTTTTTTCTTTTTCTATAATTGGTTTTATCTCGAAACCTATTACGGCGCTAGCTTCTATTTTGATGGCAACAACTGGCGTCAGCTCAAAGGAACATGTACACAAAATATTTCAGCAGAATTTCAACACTAGCAACTTTTTTTTTCTTTAATTGGCTTTAGCTCGAAAACTATTGTGGCAATAGCTTTTATTTTGATCGTGCCAACTCGTGCTAGCTCAAAGCAACAGGGATAAAAAATATTTCAGCAAAATTGAATCACAGCTACTTTTGCCTCTTTTTCTTTAACCAACTTTATCTCGGAAACTAATCGTATGTGATGTTAGCTTTCAATTTTCCGGCACTAGTTGGCGCTAGGTTAACATAATCTAACGCTAAAGTTTGCATGATGTTAGATGGTCAAAATTGCTTAACAGAGAGGCGTGCAACTTTTATTGTCAATAATTTTATACATATTTTGGCGTTAGCTTTGCTCTGATGGTGCTAGCTGTAGTTGGTTTGGCGCTAGAGTTTCAATAGAAAATTTAGTCGTTGTGCCGCTAGGTTAATGGAGCCATAAATGCATTACTAAAATTTTTAAATTTATAAAATTGTAGGCATGAATATTCTCGGGATTTTTTAATGAAGGCCGTCCTGAACGTTTGTCTGAATCCACGACGTTCTTCCGTTTTTGAAATGGTTGTAGAGTGCGATTTGTCTAAAGCGTAGTCATCAAAAGTTTGCTTAAGCATTCTGTGAGTGTAATTCTACTTTTACGAAGTTTGTGGCAAAATTCCATGCAAGTATTTTGCTTTCTAACGTTTTAGAATTTTTTACGAAATACATAATGCAGAACACATGTACACGCACAAGCACACTCGCCTACTTGCACACACACGCACGCATCCACGCATGCACCCTTGCACACACGCACGCACACATGCACGCACGTAAACATGCACACCAGTACGTACCCATGCACCCGTTCAGACACGCACCACCACCCACTCACACACTGTATTGTTTGGGTAACAGTGGAAGTTTGGTAAGGATTGTTGCAGAAGTTAGTACCCCAGTAGCTGTTTGTCATATAAGGAGAATAGCTAAGATGGCCACCAATGTTGTGAATAACTAATATAATCACGTTTCGGAAATAACCTCCAATTAATCGATCTAGAATTAGTATGAAAAGTTGGAAACAGGAGGGTGTTTTGCAAAAGCCTAAGTTCGGGAACTCTGTAAAGCACAGAAGAATAAATGGATCTTGTTTGTTCAGCTTACCAACAAAGCCCATGGAAGCCGACAACAAAGGTGAGTTAGTAATTACAGTTATCTTAGCTATTATGTTCATGTAACAATTAGTTGCGACAGTACCAACTTCCGCAAGAGGGCTGTTGATGCCATCATTACAATAAAAAATTAATTCGCACCAACATGTCTAAGAATAAATAAAATTGTACACATAAAAATTCTTACATACAAATAAAGTAAATTAACCTTTAATGTAAATTAACTTGTAATAGCACTTTAGGTTAGACTGTAAAAATGATAGAAATCGGCAAATTTGCTAAGAAAAAATGTGAAGGTCGAAGGTAATGCATTACTAACCCAACAGAAGGTATACTTAAAATTGGTATGGAAACTTAACAAGTCTACCGACGGCTTTCCTAGGTTAAGACATTAATATTTAAAGAGGTTGTGTGTAATTTCCAATTTTGTAAATTTCACTAATTCATATTTCCTAGTTTAATACTAGGTTGCCGTAAAACGGCATGATTTATGTATATTAATGTGAGAGCCTCATATTGCAACTAACAGAAAATAAAATTTAAACTTAATGGTTTAAATTCAAAACGCAAGTCACCGTATTGGATACATTAACAGTGGAAAATATGGTATAAACTCTCGACGACCAAAAATATTCGTCTTTCCTAATTAGCTAGCATCTATGAAGCATCACATAGTTACAATGTGATTATTCAGTAACGAAGTTAATTTAGTCAACAGATCCGGTGGCCCCATCACCTTCAAACTAATCTAGAGAAGGAACGAGTTATAATTAATTTGTTACACACACAAGCGCAGCGGGAAAAAGTCTGCTATATTTTAGTGGAATCAGTTTCCATAACAATCAGCTTGTGAAATAAATGCATCGCGGGAATTCAATACTAAAAATCTGCTGTTACAATATTGCTAACCAATCAATTCACGCGAACTAGGGAGTGACGCGAGACTTCAAAAAATTTTCAATTACATATTTAAAATATTGTTTTATTTAAATCTAAATAAAGGTGTACAGTTCGAGTAATCATTCAGAAATTCTTTTATTTAAAATTCACGTTAACTGCAGCTTTGAACCTTTACTTACACAATATGTGTAATCCCTATATATACATATATATATATATATATATATATATATATATATATATATATATATA
>JAHWXV010082569.1:0-12402 GCA_024586415.1 Phrixothrix hirtus
AAATACCCATGCTAATATATTCAAACGTGACTTATATCGCTCTTTCAGCAAAAAATGCGCTATGTAATTAATACTTAGGTGTACATAAGTTCTAATCGCGACACAAGCACGAAAATGATACAAGGAATAATACAGTGCTCGGCGAGGTTCTGTGCTAGTATATTAATTTTACTTTTGGTTCATAGTGGGATAATAATCGTTTGTAAGTATTAAAACTTTCATGCTAATCACATTTGCTATCCCTTAATATACATAAGAAAATATGCGATTCAAAATTCACCATAAGCACTGTATATCTGTTACTCTTATAAAACCAATGGTGCTTCAAAAATATACTACTGGAAACGTTATTTTTCCCGTTGTAGGAGAAAGAGCTAGAAAAACTTTGAATTTCAAAAATACCTAATGCGGTGTTATGCAATTCCACAATTTCACAACTGAAAGTAATCTTTAGTTGAGTCAAAAAATTATCAAATAGTTTTTTAAATTCTCTCCGCTTTCGCAAAATTATGTAAGCAGAATAAAGAGAAAATAAATTGTATTAAAGTAAATGTGCGGAAATTTGACGGTCCGTTTATTCAAAATTAATGATGCAATCTATTCGATACCAAAGTTGGAAAGAAGTACAAAAGAGTTGTATTTACATTAAGTTCCTTACATCGACAAATACTTCATTTACGAGTATTTCTAACTTCCTACTACTGCTTTCATTGTCCTGACTTCCATCCATAATCATTCAACCACGTAGAACCCTAATTAAATTGTTTTTAATGATTTTATGTACTTAACTTGTACCTTATTACACTGTATATATTATTACTTATTTTAATTAATTGTTAGTTTTATTCTGCTCATCATTTAAAATTATAATCCATATACATACAATTTACTGCCTCTGAGATTAAACGTCAAGAACTTGTGAAAAAGGCACTATTAAATAAATATTTCAATACTGAAACCAGTATAAAGTGAAATTTTCAAATTAAGTTTTGATTAAAGCTTTGTACAGGATATTTTGCCAGTAATTATTAAACATCTTAGCTAATTAACGCAAATAGCCAAATTATAAAAATTAAAAACTATTTATTTCCCAAAATATTAATTATTAAATAATAAAAGTTTGTACTAATAACATTTATTTCCGCAAAAGCTAAGTATTCCAAGTGGTGCGCTAAATCATTCCTGGAAAGTACATTTTCCATCCCTTCTAAATAAATCACCCCCAATTGCTGCTTGAAAGAGATGAATGTATTTCGAGATTTCAACACGTAGAAAATTTCTCTTAAAATTATATCACTATATAAAATTAATTTTGAGTCGGGATACTGTCTGAAATTTAATTAAGTGTAAGAAATACTTGTATGTTTTGGGATATCTATTTAGTATTGCTGAATAAACTCATGCTACATTATATAAATTAATAATACACTTATTTTATTTTTGATTTATTTTAAAAAGATTGCGGTGTAAAAGTTATTCCCTAAAATTTGATTTTATTAATAAGCGCTTAGAAAGTATCATGAAAGGATACCATTGACGCAATATCTGTCATATAACTCGCCATTCAAAATGTTGTCAAATAAAAATGTTATTGATGTGAAGATTAATTACATCTTAATAAATAAATATCCTTTAGACAGATCGTGAGAATGTAATGGATGTCAGAATTAATATTGACTTTTATTTGAGTATAATATTAATTCACCTAACCACTGGTGTTAGACAACTTTGATTTTAATTAGAATTAATAAAATGTTTATAGAAATAATAAATATGTAATTCAACCTTGAATTTTCCAAGGGTATTCATTCTTCAATTAAATTATTCAAAATATTAAATTATTAACTCCTTAATTCAACTTCAGTAGTTTGTTATATGAGGTTTGTCTAGAAAATTTGTATAGTGCGCGTCTTCTTGTTCGCAGTATGAGAGTGGGGGCGTGACACTGTGCCCTTCCCTCTCGTCGCAATTTAACTGAACCCGAGTAGACGCCTCGCCGGCTAGAGAATGAGTTGGACAGTTTTGCTGCTCTTTATTTCTACACCTTTTGCAGACACCCGTCGCCATGAAAACTTCAGATAGCGAGGTACAGTACATCGTCATGAAGTTTTTTACAATACCTAGTAAGAAAGGGCTCCAAATATTTCAAGATTTGAAGATAGTTTACGGAGACAATACTTTTAAACAACTAACAGTGTTTAAGTGGGTAAAACGATTTCATGAAGGCCAGGAGTGCGTGAAAGACGATCAAAGGTCCGGACGACCTTCCACGTTGTTCCCCTACGCCAAGCAATGAATGGACAGTTCTACGTTGAAGTACTAAAGAGGTTGAAAGCGCGAATTGTTCGTGTGCTCCCGGATTCAGCGAGGAACAATTCATGGATTTTGCATCATGACAACGCGCTAGCGCAAACATCACCAATTTCCCGTGAGTGTTTGGCCAAAAATTTAATAACATTGATGGAGCACCCACGATATTTTCCCGACTTAGCTCCATGCCATTTTTTTTGTTCACTAAATGCAAGATGCTGGTTCAAGTGTGGCATTTGAGTGCAGTGGAAACGATTAAAAAGGAAACGAGGAAGTTATTCAAGAAGATGAACAGAAGAGGTGTTGGCAGAATTGTATATTACTTAGGGGGAGTACTTTGAAGGAGATAATGTTGAATTGCACAATTAATAGTGCAATAAAGTGTTTATTCAGCTTCTATATGAATTTTATAAGCAAACCACGTATCTAATATGCTACTGAATATTGTTTGGTCAAGTAGCGACATAAAACCTAATGCAAGTTTCGCAAACAACATTGATTCCAGTTTTATTTAAAATGCGGGTAACAAAGGCGGCATCTTTATATTAAGGTAACAGCAAATCTTGTCACACTCCCTCGTTTTTTTTGGAAGCAGCTTGTATGTATTGCAATAGAATAGTATAACGATTGCGCTTACGGTCAGATGTGACAAATTGCTGAAACATTTAAAGGAGTTCAACATTTTATTTGAGATTCGTATTTTAATATTAACCAATTTATCTAGTATATTTGGTTCCTTCAAAAGACTTGCTTTGTAATATATATTAAAACCAATTACATATATAATCGACAATGGCTACACTGCCCTTTAATGCAACAGGATGCTAGTACTGTAGTTCTTAAGATTGTTTACCTTTAACCAATAAATCAGGGATGGAAGGAGTCAACTATCCTGAGCTCTATTTCATGTTGATTATATTTTACAAGAGAGTCCTTCCTTACAGCTAGTATGTGGATGAATACGAGTTTGCGCTATTAACTTATTAACAGGGTTGTGTTCAAATAAACTACGGGGTAGTAATTTGCATTACAATTTCTGAATATAGCAGTAGGATGGGGGCTATTGTTTAATTATACACTTCAAATTTCTGACGAAGTGAAAGTTACTTTATCAATGCTTTTAGAAGAGTTCTTGTGAAGACCGGCACAGTTGGAGACCATTTGCACTCTAGGTGCACCCTGACACGTGCTATATTTACCACTAATTTACCAAGCGTTTTACAACGGCCCATTAATTAAGAATATATCAATTTCACCTTCCTGCTAAATTAACAAATGACTGTTCAATTAATTGAATGCAAAATGATGAAAATAGCAGTATTATTGCTTCATTCAAGTTAATCTTGTTAACCTACACCTAAACAGCCTAAACAAAAGTTATTACATTATATGTGAAGTAATTTGATGTATACTTTATCAATAGTTTCTTTAAGTTATCGATGGTATAAAATTTTATTGCATTAGACGCTTGCTATTATTTTGTTGTACATTTCAAATCCGCTTTTCGTATTTGTAATATCTAATGTTTGCATTATTGAAAGTATATATGGGTTTATACCTCTGGCATCATAGGTAAAGTTGTCGTAGCCACCGCTAAGGTGGCCGTTTAGAATCATTCACTGAATTCGCACGACCATCCTTTGAGTTAATTTCCACCCAGATCTCAAGAATAAGGTTTCAGTTACCTACAAAGCGATCAGTTTTCCACGTGGAATTTGAAGTGATATCGTTGTTTTATTCTTTGTTCGCAAAATATAGTTTGGTAATTTGTAAGAGAGCTTGTAAGATTAATCTGATTTAGACGGTTTTCTGGTAAGAGATATTTCTATTGAATTTTAATATTCATGCAAATGAAGCTAATGTGTTATTATAATTATTATAAGCTATATTTCCTAAAGTATCTTAAATATAACATGCGATCATTTAAATTTTACTTCCAATGAGGCATTGAAATTTTTCCGTAGAGCGTAGCTTAGACGCACGCACGCCAACTAAAGCCAATACATAATCTGCCAATTATGTGAACAAATAAGGTGGGAAGAACTTTACTATTAAATTAAAATAGGAAATTTGTTTACAATAAATGTACAAAGTGATGACCATTGCATTCACCGCATTTGTGAACTCTTCGTTTTAAATTCTTGAAAACGTTTTCTAAAACAAGACAAATTACAGGGAATGAATTACGCTAAGACATGGATTATTTTTCAACGCCGACTGGGAACTGAAATTTAAATGATCGCATGCTATATAGTTCAATATATTAAACGTTCATAGTTAAAATGATTACATTTAGCTATGATGTAGATAGGTATTTTCTTACGTTAAATCATTTGTCAAAAGTTTCATTTATATAAATTCTTTAATATAACTTGAGAAAACGCTATAAAACCTATTAAACGAGGTTCATGGATATTGCTAGTGTATGTTTGGCCCCGTCTGTTGATTCATCAACATTGGTAGTCATATTTTTGATATAGCGATCCGAATATTTACCACGTGTGATTCAATGTATCTATTAACATAAAATATGCCGCCTTTGCAATTTATTGGTGCAGTAACTGCAAGCGAAACAGTTCTTATTGAACTATAAGGAAAGTAACACGTGATTCACAACTAGGCTACTAATGTAAATGTCGTGCAGGTCACCTTTTATTATAAAACGTCGTCATTTAGCTCTATGGAAGCATTCCATAAAGGCCCATGCAAGCGATCTAGGAATACTAGCTGACCTTTTAATATATTCTTGAACCGCCAACGTTAATATTCTAGTCCTAAATCGACTTAACAGTTACATACATTCTTCGCTTTACTTGGAAACACTGTGCATTGAGTTGTTCTGCTATTTACTGCATTTTAAGGGCATGATTCTTCAAATTTTTATTTGTTTACCTTAGGGATTCCCCTATAAATCAGTATTGTCAGCACGCAACAATCTACTGTGCTCTATTTATACAATGTCATTCCTAAGAAAGCTCAAAGAATTTCATAGGATATTGTATCTTAATATGCTCTGTATTTAAAGTCGCCGTGTAGAATTTAAAAAATCCGCTGGAATTTTAGAGGATGCAGAAGATGCATAGATAATTCAATAAAACTTTTAATTAAAGAATGTTAGACTACTGGCTTTTTCTAATTGAAGGATTGCTTTAAAATGTCGAAGTACAAATTTACAGAAACCGGCGTGCGTTTCTTTGGCACGACTGGCTGTTTTTAAGTTAAAACAAAGCGATGAAATTAAAACTGAAAATAATCTGACTTTCTACTAAGAAACTAAAGCATGTTATTAAAAAGGAGGATACCATCGAACCAAAGGTTTTTCTAAAATTTTTATAAGTGGTGAGCTATTTACAATAAAATGAAAACTCCAATTCTAGAGATTTAATGATTTAACAAACTGCCATCCCAATTTACTAGGAGCTAGTGCATAATTTGAAAGAAACAACGCCTATAAAATATGAACATTCGTCATACGAGGGTAGTCCAAAAACGGATAGAAATGCAAGAGATGAATCAACCAGAATAAAATTAAGATCATTTTGTTAAAAATACAGTTGTCTAGAAAGATCGATATTAATTTTCAAGAGCATCTACCGAATAGTCTATGTTTGATAGCCATTTATAGTAAAGAACTTGTATTAGTTTGTGTTTTCATTGAATAATATTTTCTGCATGAAAACTCAAGAACAGAAACTAAGAAATGGCATTATAGTATTATTTGAGCTCTGCTTCATCAATTAGAATGATTTACAAGTAATTCTAAGAGCGTTCACTGTGCTGAGAGATTTGGCAGGTGAAAAGATTTCCGTGTACCAGAATGTATGATCAACATGCATGATATTACATTGGCAGGTCGGCGAGTGAAGGTGCATAAGATTGTAGAGGCTTCAAGTTTGTTGATCGGTAGAGTGGTTTCCATTATATATGTTAATTGACATATAGAAAAGCTTTTTGCGGTATGGGCACAGCTTTGGTAACAATAGACTAAAAATGTAATCGTTTTACAACTTCAAAGTACTGTTTGAAGTTGTTTAAGTGTAATCTGAACTTTTGCGTCGATTAGTTAATGTTGATGAGACTTAAATCCACCACAATATTCCAAAAAACAAAACAAAATTGACACAATGGATCGAGGCTGGTTCAAGTGCAAAGAAGAAGAAAAATTTTATGCCGTCAGCCGATAAAGCAGCTACAGCTGCTGTTTATGAGGCTTGTAGTATAGTTTTCACAGGATATGTCAAAAAATGTAAACAATAACAGAATAGTATTATTCACCGTTGTTATACCATTTGTATTAAAAAATAAAAAAGAAATCGGTTACATCTGGCAAAAAAAGTTTGATTCACTACGATAATGTAGAAACACATTTTTCAGATATTGAAACTGCAAAAATACATGAATTGCATTTCGAAATTCTTCTACCTATCCCATGTTCACCGAGCTTGTCCCATTTTGACTATTTTTTATTACCAAGCACAAAAACTTCGTTTGCTGGTAAGAAATGTTCGTCTAATGAGGAAGTAATCTGCGAATTTAATAAATCTTATCTTAGTGAAGGAATTAAGCGTCTTTAATATCGTTGGACTAGAATTGAGTGCGGAGGGGAAACTATGTTGAAAGATAAAATATTCTTACCGAAAAAACGATTCCTTGTTACATTTTAACTTACCCTAGCAGACATCAACCCCATCATACCGAACTATGCGCACGCCGAACGTTCCTGCGATCCGTGGAAGTAAGTATTGAATGACAAATGTACACCTAGTGACGTTGTTGTTGAGGATTCTGTTGATAACAGGATAGAACACGTTAATAACTGAGTATTGTTTTCGCCTATGCGGAAGTGGTTGCTAGCAGCTGTTTCTCATATTGGCACTAGGTAACGCTTAAACATCATTAATTGTAAATATATCGTGCAAGTAGCGTCTTGTGTAACGGAATAACTGCGCATGCCACCCAGTGACGGCGTTTCCTAAAAATACACTGGACGTGAGTAACCCGGCGGTATATTAATTGCTTCCCATGCCATATGTGAATTCAACAACAACTGGTACACATATACTGGCCCTTTTATGTATTATACAGCTTTGAGATAAAAACCGGGTTTGCTGTGATATTTATATCAATTGGCAAAGGACGCATTTTTTGATTGGGGAGGTCAGACGCCATCGTACAAAATCCCATACGTGGAGCTAGTATCCTAACATGACGTATTGGATATAGTTCATCGAAAATAAGACGGATATTCGCTGTCAATGCACTAGGTGTACTATAGGGAAAACATTATTGCGTCGTCTTTATCATGCTGAAAGTTTTCCATTTCTCATCAATGTATCCGAGAGAATGGGTTCACATTACACGCAGTTATATTGTTAAGTATACAACCAGCAAAACGCATCACTTTTTGTGATACGGAGTTGCCGTACTCCATTTCATTTCGAAAGATAAACCTATAAATAATTACATATGAGATATGTTGAAAGAGATTGTCTTCTAAATAAAACCACTGTGAGATGTTTTCAACTTACAAAAGAGAATTGTGAAATACTTTTTATTAAAATATGGCTGTTCACAAACATGTTTTAGAAACGAGGTATTCCACCGTCTGTGCAATGATTTCCGTCTGAAGCGCGCATTTGGAACATCTCTTTTTACAAACCATATTGATTGACAGGGTCATGATAAGTGTGTGTCAATGTAATGTAGGGTATCCTGTGTGATTTTCGCGCTTTTACATGTTGTTACTGTTATCTGGTGGCATGTATTATATTTCAGTTTCTTTCGAAGCATTCCGTTTCATATTTTTAAATAGTATCTCAATGGTATCCTGTAAATTACTGTCCTTCCTTTAATTTTGCCGAAAGTAGTTACCCTATAATTAGAGTAGACATTGGGTGACACAATGCTGTTAAAGGTTTTGTAAAAAAAATTCATTAATCGCTAATAACTGCAGAGCTGCAGTGATGCGCTAATGCAAAGAAAAGATGTCTGAAACCTACGCAATTAAAAGACATGGTATTTGATTATTAATGCAAAGGTAAAATTGAACAAGTTTCTTAAATGAGGCTAGTGATTGTTATGTCAAAGACTCCCTTTTATGTTATTTAGCATGTTTGCTACAGTATGAGGTATATACCACACGTACAATCACGAACACCGAAAATGACCCATTCGGGCAGCCTTTGCGCCAACAGGTTTACAGTGCGTCATTCAAAGTTAAAATATAATTAGTTAATTATACAACTGGAACGTCGAATATTGTACGAAATGAACTCTGATATTAATTAAGAAATATTTATTTAATTTTAACTGAAGTTATTATTTTCTTTTATCTTGATGAGCTTGTTATTGCTTTGCGTATTGAGTTCGTTTTGATTTGTTTCTAGGAATATGATATTTAGAATAATGTAAAGATTTACAGAAGATACATTTTAGAAGGGTAAATTGATGAAATATGTTGTCTAATAGGCATTGTATTGAATAGTATTTAAAACCTAAAATAAGTATTACATACTGTACTTAATAACGAAATGCTTATAGATGGAACTTCTCTATTGCAACTGTAAAATTAAATTGTTTTTAAGCTAGCGGATTTGATATTAAAAAAACAATTAAAGTACAGCCATCCGTACACTAAAAAGAGACTTTCTAAAAGGAATGTTTATTACACAATTGAATTCATCCAATTAACCTTCAAGAATGTAACTTTGCATTTCTGTATTTTATTTTAAAAGCTTTTTTATATTGCCGACAAATTTCAACATATGTTTTAACTAACATCAAAGGAACTATTTTATTAATTAGGATGTTATGTAATTTAAAAAAAAATAATGAAACTTGTTAAAATAAAAAATTTTAAAAGGGGTTGTTTCGAAATTTTAAAAAATAGAATGAAGAATATAAGAACAATTTTAAATTCTAGTTTTAATGCTAATTTTAGTAAAGTACTTATTATTGGACATCTTGTATTAAAATTATTGTCTATGCAAAACTTCAACTTGAACTGATATCTATTGGAATAAGTAAGCGTATACCAAAGCAAAGACGGCATATGTAGTAATTTAATATTGAAACATTTTATTTATTCTACAACACGTAATTGAAGTTATCCAACGTCATCTACCATTTGCAAACATACAATTTCAAATAACCGAAAACGAAAAATAGTAATTATTGCATATTTTCTGCTAGGAGATATTTTATCTTTTGTAAAAATTTTATAAATTTAACGAATTGAATGTATATATAAAGCTCAATTAGGCGTATGCATTAAATGAAATATTTGGCATTTTTTAAACTTTTAGGTGATATTTCTAATTAACAGTGAAGAATTTTAAAATTTTTAATTTTAAATTCAGCTACGTAAATAATGACGTCTCAAAATGATTAACTTATAAGCGTGCACTATTGATCTATTGATCAAAATTGCAAAGATGCCACATGTGTAATAAATTTGAATTTTTCCATTAATATCTTATAAAATTCGACATTTTTGTAATATTTTAGTTATGAAAGATGTAGACTATAACGCTGTCAGCAAAAATTCTACCTAAGCGCTACATTTCTAGCGTCCCTGAGCGTACGTACCCTCGCGTAGAATGAAGGTTAAATTGAAATTACTTTTGTAAAATCGGATGCTATTGCTTGGAACATTTGTATAGGGCAAACACTTTAGTTTGTACAAAAATCATGCTGAATATATATAGAACGTTACAAACTAATAAAATCGTACGTATTGAATATGTCTCGCACTGCCTTCTGTGACATATTGATATGGGTCAATCATTTTACATGAATATATATCTCATGTTATTCTACGCAACAACTTTGTTGTTATATTTGGCGCAGGCTTCGACAGGTTAGGACGATCTGATACGAGTATAATGCAATGTAACTACCTCAATTAATTGCGCGTCATTTTTAGGTGAATCAGAATTTCTTAAATTACTAACATGTTAAAAAGGTGGGAAAATATTGCTCAAAATTCCATGAAAGTTCCATAGATTGGTTTTTACATGATTTCGATCACTATACGCCAAATAAAGATTATACGGGTAAAAATGTAGAGTTAGGTACAAATAAAAGCTAACGCGAGGAACAAAATAAGCACATACTGTCAGAATGCAGGAAAGTTTGTTAGCAAAAGAGAATATAATTTAATTAAATTTTATTTTGTGTTCTTTGTAATAAAGCTCGTGTATTTTATTCACCATTACCGGTCATACCTCTGGTACTATTTGAAAAGGTAGAATGGTAATTCCAAAATTATGTATTGAGAAAATGTTAGGAAAGGCTAAATTTATGTCTTACAAGAAGGACCAATTAAAATTATAAAAAGAGCCGGTAGAAACATTTTTATGTAACCATAGTACGAAAATCACAGTGTTTAGTTAGTGAATATAGAAACATTTTGGTATGGCATTTCAGTTCAATGCAATGTGTGATGGTCTAGCTAGGAAATGGACCGATTCCAGGTAACGCTACTTGTGTAAGGTTAAATTCATATCATTCGGTTTGCTCATTCTTTTAGTGATCAAATTTAATTGTATCTAAATGTTTTAAGAAAGACTATGAAGTGATACCTTAAGGGGGCAATGGAAACTGTATTTGGGGTTAACATGGATAATGAATTGATTATTTACAATGTGAAGTTTTTAAATAGATGATTTCCGATAGTAGATTACAAAAATTATGTTTGTAAAGTACTTGATATTTTATTATAAGACGTACCTAGAACTAAAACACATAAACGTATACAGCAGAAGGTGGTCTCGAAAACAAAGTAAAGTGGAGTTGTAAGGGATAGTATCAAATTTTAAGGAGGTACATGACAGCTAGTGAGATTGACAAAAAGTGCCCTTTGAATTTATTATTTTTGGTAGTAGTATAATCTCCTTTATTTCTTGCGCTCCTTATAGTTTCTTTAACGAACTGCAATCTTATAAACCTACAAAATATTGCAAATGAAGAACAACTATTTTATGTTATCATTTGATCATCATGGAACTCTGAACATGATACTAATAGTATGGGTACAAGGGAAGTCAAAATTGTTTTAATCGCGTTTGACTTCATTTTCAAGTTTTAGCTCGAACGTAAAAAACTTCAAGTTTTTGTAAAAACCATATTTACATAATAGTCACACCTAATCCATCTCGCGCTCAAAGAGCTTTGGATGAGTGCTTGGTTGTATGATTTAGTACAGCCTTTGTACTAACTTCTGTGAAAAAGAAGTTAATTTCTATTAGATCAGTTGCCAGATAAATTTCTTTCTTAAACTTCTGAATAAATTTAGACAAAAGCGAAATATCTTTATAAAAATCTCTAGTTTGGTTATGCCGGTATTGATTCAGACTGGCAACTGTAATCAAAGTTAGGACTTCTTCATCATTCATAAGGTCCTTTGGCTACAAACTTTTTCCGAAATACTTTTTCGTATTTCTTTATTCGACTGGAAGCAACTAAAGTAATCGCTTTTATTAGATGGATGGTCGAAGTATTCTCTGTAATAAATATTTGACATTACAACTACTCTATTTTTGCTGCACTTCATTAGCTCAGATGATTTGTGACGCGTTAACAGTGGCCGAATTTTCTTACTTTCAGTAGTGTTTTTGAATTTTACATCGCATGCCTTAGCATTGATAGAGTAAGAATAAAAATTGGACTGTTTTGCAGATTATAGAGCAAATTTTCAGCCGCTGAAATATAGCACCGACTATATGTTATTTTAAAGTATATCATATAGAGGGGCACTATTTATATTGTGAGCTTAATAATAAATAAACAGTAATTTATCATTAAAAATTGATTTACTATTTTTCAAAATATTCTAACTCATGATCTATACACTTTTGCATTCTTTCTAATCATCTGTAGAAACATTTTGTCATTCCGTTTAAGACATCTCCAAAACATGCATTTGTTTCATCTTGAAACACCCATACAGTCGAATGCTGTTAGCCATAAATATATATAATATATATAATATATATAAGACCTTGCCTTATATTCCTGGTCTTAGTAATCATATTAAGAATCTTTTCAATGGTAATAATAATATTAAGGTTGTATATACTTCTAGTTTTCCTA
>JAHWXV010082591.1:0-12074 GCA_024586415.1 Phrixothrix hirtus
TTTAATTTTCCTACATTTATTTCGTTTTAAAATAATATCGTTTCACAAGATTAATGTAAATTAATGTTTATAGACATTTTGTTGTTGGCTACAAGTTATCGTTATTTAATTAATTCACATAATTAAATTTAGTGCAAAGATTATTTAAATTACTTACGTTTTAATTTCATAAATTTGCTCATTAAGCTTTATGAAAAATATTATAAATTCTTTAATAAGTTGGAATAGTTGGAAGGTAATCTTTGCAGAAATACATTTATGAATTCAAAATTATTAAAGAAGAATGAACTGACGTCATTTCTCCAATTTAGTCTAAATCAAACTTTAATTTCATTCAGATTTAATTCTTTTAATTGTTGTTTCATTTAATTAAGTAGTTTATGTTTTCAACTCATGCATTATAAAATGATAGATTCAATAATGAATGTTTTTGTATGCATAACTTTAAACCACATGTTTTGTTATTAAATAATGATTGTTATATTGTTGTTGTTATTTATATTTTGTAAGCATTTTGTGCAGGTAAGCATAACATGATTAATAGGAACTCGACTTCCCTGAATCTACGACTCGAAGTCTCTTGTTTTTTTAAATGATACCTATTAACTATTGACATTTTTTTTTAAATTTAGTAAGTTAATAAGTATACGTAACAAAATTACATAACATGTATTTTAATCATTTATTATTTCAGTTATCTGAAGAAAAATATTTTATTTATACCTTGTGAATATTGGCTATATCTGTAATGCAAATTAATTTTGCCAAGTCAAAATAATTATTCGTTAAAAGCATTTCAAGAAACTATCAACAATTAATAAAAATAAAATTTAGAAATTTTTAAAAGTCAAAAAATATCCTATATTACCATATTTGTTTATCTACCTACACGACTACCTGCCTAACCTATATATGTACTATTAAACTCAAAATAAATCGCCAGGGTAAAGTAGCACTTACATGTTTTTCGAATAAAACAGGCTAGCTTTTCTAACATACGTATTAGATTTCAAACGACAAATAAAAATAAACACAGCATTTCCGGCGTTATGTGTGTATAATTGAAAATAATATTATCATGTTGTTAAGAACTACGTGATGGTTTTTAGTTTTATACTATATAAATAGCCTGTACGAATTTAGCCCCCCACTTTTCGGATTGGCTGATTTCAAGAGTTGTGCTGAATTTTACTAGGTTTATGCTAAATTATGCTCGAATATTATGACCATAAAACGAAAAATGCGTCAAAAAATCGAAAAAAAACATATTTTATACCAGCCCCCACTTTTGCATATTTCGCAATTTTCTCAATTGTGCTAAGTTGTGCTAGATTGTGCTAAAGTAGTATTTCAAAAAATAATTACAGAAAAAAAAACGTTTTCGATGATACAGGATTAAAGTAATGTTTAAATTAACATCAGCCATCCGAATGGTATATAATTATATATTTGAGTTGATCTAACATAGCAGAACTCAGAGCAATCGCCAATTTCGCCAGCACAACGATATAAAGGGCACTTTACTCTTGAGCGTGGCCGTTCGCAACAGAATTCTATGTCCAAATTTCGATGTTCTAACGAGCCAACGACCACCAAATTGCATATAGGAGTTGTGCTAGCGTAAAATAACTCAGATATGCAATTGGGTGGTCATCGAATCGTCAGAGCATCGAAATTCGGACATAGAATGCTGTTGTGAACGGCCGCGCCCAAGAGTAATGTGCTCTTTATATCGTTGTGCTGACAAAATTGGCGCTTGTGCAGGTTGGTGGTCATCATATCGCCTGAACATCGAAATTTGGACATAGAATACTGTTGCGAACGGCCACGCTCGAGAGTAACGTGCGCTTTATATCGTTGTGCTGCCGAAATTGGCGATTGTACTGAGTTGTGCTAGGCTAGCACAACTTCAGATATATAATTAGATAACATTCGGATGGGTGATGTTAATTAAACGTTACTTCAATCCTATATCATCGAAAATGTTCTTTGGGCGTAACTTTTTCTGTAATTATTTCTTCGAAATACTACTTTCGCACAATCTTAGCACAATTAAGAAAATTGCGAAGTATGCAAAGTGGGGTACTGGTCTAAAATATGTTTTTTTCGATTTTTTGGCGTATTTTCCGTATTATGGTCATAATATTCGAGCACAATTTAACACAATTCAGGACAACTCTTGAAATTAGCTAATTCGAAAAGTGGGGGGCTAACTTCGTATAGACGTATAAATATCTAAAGACTTTTGTATTGCGTTTATTTAAAAACAAAAATTATATTTGTATACATTACTTGCTTATAAATGCCCATATGGATCTCAATTTCGACAAATGCAATGACTTTCAATTCGATTGTTATTGATTGTCATTAGTTAAGACATTTTGAATTAGTTTAAATTTATAACGTCTTGTTTATTATCAAAATACATCATGGGTCGGTGATCTTAGTAATACGGCCGGCAAAAGAAACTCATAACATTTACCAGTTACTATTTTAAAACTGTAAATAGTATTTTTACATTTACTTTCGATGTCTGTGAAGTTGGCGAAACCACTTTCGTATTTTGTAAAACTTTTAATTGTTCTATCTATAAAACCGCTTGTTTTGATTTATTCTGTCGTTATCATTTGTTCCGCAAAAGAACCTCGAAAAATTGCCATGAAAGTTGGTTCGCGTACCTCACGCTAGACATAAATCTGTTTGTTTTGATTTGTTCCATCGCTATTTTCGTTTGTTCCGTGAGAAAAACCCAAAAATAATTATACGAAAGTCAATTTCGGTAACTTCACACTTTGGAAAATTTGAATTTTTAATTGCTTTTTAAATTGTTCTAAAAGTAACTCTGTTTGTTTTGTTTTGCTCCGTCGTTATTTTCGTTTGTTCCATGAGGGAAAAAGAGGTTAAAAGTTGGTTCGCTAGTTTCACACTTGCGTAACATTTCAATTTTCTAATGTTTTTCAAATGGTTCAACTTAGTGATTTTGCTGATATAAATTTAATATAACCAATTTTAGTGTCTTTTTTTTAGTTTCGCTTACGGAATAAACGAAAGTAATAACTATACAAAAACAGCCAGGTTTACTTTTAGAATAGTTGAAAAACAATGAAAAATAAAAATGTTACGCAAGTGTGAAATTAGCGAAACTGTTAAATATTAGTTTTATCAGAATTAAATTGAAAATTGCCTTGAATGGTTTATTATCGTTTTCTTACGAGTACTGCATGTAAATTCATTGAAATAAATTCAATATTACCTTGTAAAATCCAGCTTGTAGCTATTTCAAACAAGTCTATCTAACATTATCGTTATGTGTATTTATATTATTCAAAATCAAACACATTAACACAATTTTGCTTATGTAGTTCTAATGTAATTGAATTTCAAACGTGAAATCTTTTTTAATAACCGATTAATAAATATTTAAGATATGAAAAAATAAATTTTAGGAAATATTTTGGAAAAGCAACTAACAACGATAAGGAATAAACCACTTCAGTAAATAATGTTATAAGCATGTAGTAGTATGCCAAACCTAATTTAGAAGTTGTAAATCTAGGAACGCTAATTTTTGTTCATTAATACTACTTCTATCTATGTAGGCGATTCAAACACCTATATACAGTATAACTCTGTTATAGCGAACTCGTGATATAACTAACGATCGTCTATAACTAACAAAGTCTAAAGTCCCGGACCTATTTATATTTATTAACGTACTTTTTACGATTTCTTTTAACGAACACATTTATAACGAATGATCGGAAATAATAAACACTTTAATTATTGCAAATTAAATTTTACATTCTTTTATAACGAACTTAATTTGAAAATAATAACTAATTTTGAGAATTAATCAACATAAAAGATAAATAAACTTATGTTCTTGCATTAGACAAATGTATGTAGATACTGATAAGGGAGTTTTTAAATACACGTCAATAATTTAGTCAGACATGTAAAACTTTTCGCTCATTTGAGAAATACGTAGCAACGCACCCTAATTTTTAATGCACACCAACTTATCCACGATTTTACACTTACACATAATTATCTTTAAACGAGGTACGTACGTTTTGCGCCACTGAGATCTGTCGAAATTGTCAAAAATCAGTCAAACTTCCGTAAAGCTTATCGCTTACTTAATCGCGGCGCGATACCGCAAAAGGTGGAGGAAAACATTGCATAGAATTTATTTGATCTGTTCAAATCTATATCTATGTTTCTCTGCAATGCTGCACGTCAAAAAGGGGCAATAGGAATTGTAAAAATAAAATCTCCTGCAACGAATTTCACTTCGACGCGCTTCGCAATTTATGAGTTAGTGGAGATTTACGGAAATTTTGCTGAACTTTTGGTAATTTAATTGATCTTTGACCATACTTAAAATGAATTGTATTTCACTTCTCCGCATTTAAATAAGCAACAGGGTTACTTCTCCGCTTACTGATGCAACGTGAAGTGCGCTGAAGAGAAATTATTTGCACGTGATTGTACACAAATATGTACTCAGTTTTCATTTTTAGCTCCTATAAATGCGTTAACGTGTATTTTCAATGATTTTGTTACAGTGAACAGTCGCTTATAATGAATAAAATGCTTGAAATTTTCAAGTTTATTATAACAGAGTTATACTGTATTTGTTTGTTTTAAGTGGATGTTAAACAATGTTACATACATTTTCTGTGTACCGTACTTGATAAAACAGACAACCAATAAGTAAAATAAACACCAAGCACCATTTAATCTTAACATCTGTTAGAATTTTATTAACGCAAATAGTTGCCTAAAATTAACAAAGCTAACACAAACACATCCATAGATATCAACCGTTAGTATTTATGTTTTATAGTATTCTATATTTCTCTTATCTATATCCTCCGCTTCAGCTATCTTGTCCTTGATTTTCTTGACCTCTGTTACCTTGACCACTATTACCTCCTTAGTTACCATTACCATCTGGATTATCCTTGTTTCCATTACCTCAGAGATTATCACTATTACCATTGCCCCCTGGGTTACCATGATTATCATTACCTCCTGGATTACCATTATTACCATTATCCTCTTGATTTCCATTAACTCCTTGAGTGGCATTATTTCCATTACCTCCTGGGTTGCCATTATTACCATTACTACCATTACCCCCTTGATTACCATTACCTCCTCGATTGCCATCATTGCCGTTATTGCTATTACCTCCCTGATTATCATTACCACCTGGATTGCCATTATTTCCATTACCTCCGTGATTTCCATTATTTATATGATTACCATTACCTTCTGTGTTGCCATGATTACCATTAACCCCGCGGTTTCCATTATTTCCACCATTACCATTACCTCCGTGATTTTCATTACTACCATGATTACCATTATCTCCTTGGTTACCATTGGTACCATTAGCTCCTTGGCCAATTTCACTTACCTCTTCCGCGTTGCCCGCCTTTCCCTCCTTGCCCACTACGTCTTGGCGCTTGGTTGCGGGGTGGACGTCTACATCCCTTTCCGTTTTCAAGAGTAACATACTCACTCTGTAAATAAATTATGTGAATTACCATTTAAAAAATTAATATTACCTAATTTTAATTTTATCTATATCGATTTTATAATGGAGATTAGACTAAAACTTACCAAAGCAATAATAATAAAAAGAATAACAAAGACAGTTGCGTATTTCATGTTGGGTCAAATACTGTTTAAAAATCTTTGTATAGCGACTTTTATACCAAGCTTATAAATGTGAGTATATTTGTTAAAGTAGACCTTACCTTTTGTGGTAGTTTCAAAATTCCTTAGTAATTATCACATTCTTATAAGCTTAAATTATGTATAATACAAACATAAATTGTAAAAAATATTTATTTGTATGTTTGTATTGCAAAAATATTGCGCAACATTTATAAATGCTAATGTATTTAAACATAAAAGAACCTTTAACAATAATTTATAAAATATATAAAGTTTCACCACAAAAAAACTAAATGAAATTTTTCTATGGCAGTTAGATAAAATAAAATGTTTATGAATATAAACCACTAACGGGTTATTAATTATGAATTTAGCTATAATTAAAGCGTAATTTTCTTTTGGTGTAATTAACATCAAATTCAATTTTGAAGTAACTCTTATTGTTAGAGAACGAACTCCATTTAAAGAGTATTATAATTAATTATTCCATGATTGGTATAATGATACTCAGTTTTTATATAAATAATTACAATTTTATATTCTCAAAACGTTTTCGTTTTGATATAATTCAGTAACAATGCAAAATTATGTATACATTGTAGTGGAAAGAACTGCAACTATCCATTTGTAAAAATGATATATTCAAAGATATAAAAATTTCATTATAAAATTTTTATGTAGATATATTTCTTAATAATTTTATTAATTAATTTGAATCTAATGTCATTTTATTCTATGGTAGTAATTTAATGATCGATTCATAATGGTATATTACATAAGATGCGTAACATATTACACACGAGTGAGAAAATTACGTAGAGCGTTACGGGTACCATAATTTGAACGAGTATGTAATAGGTCTTATTACCCCTGTTATATACAATTCTACAACCATATATGTAAAATTATCTCTGAAATAACAATTTAATAATAACATCAATATTCAAGCCCAGGTATTCTGTTGGATTTATTGTATATGTTGATGGATAAAAGTTTGGATCCATTTAGACTTCTTTAACATAGCGCGTCTGATTTTGTGTAATTTGACAAATTTATGACTTATGTAATGAGCGTATTCACGGTTCAATTCGACTTCCTGTTACATTAGAAATGATGTCAACTATTTTTATCTTAAATACATCACGCTATATATTTTGAAGGATATTTTCTAAGCCGTACCAAGATGAGAATACTTACAATAATATTGAAATGGCGAACATGCCCTTTGCCTATAGCCTTACTAATAGAAATAATTTAGCAGCTAGACCTGTTTATGAAGAAATGTATCCTGACTGGGTAATACCTGATCAAAAGATTTTTCCGCCTCCTTAAGATAGGCAGTTTTAAAAAGCAAAATTTAATTCTGGTCGTCCGGGTGAATTAAAAACGATTTCATTCGTAGAGCAATATTAACTTTAGTCGAAGAAGAAACCAAAGCAAGTACTACGAAAATTGCCCAAACGTTGCATTTAAATAACTTAAAAATGGTTTAATTATAATTTGCATAATGATTTATTGGACATCATTTTTTACCGATGAAGCATGGGGGGTTATGTTAACAGCCAAAATTATCCAACTTGGGCAACCGACAACTCTCACAATTTTAACGAAACAAATTTACATCTTATAAAAGTAGGGATTTGGATAGGAATTTCTAGACGTAGAATAATAATAGGAACGATTTTTTTAATGAAACAATGTCAGCTATCGCTGCTCTTTTGTTGCATTTACGTTATTTAAATTAGTGAAACATAATTATGCTTTACGAATTATATTATCTACTTATAAGATTTTAATTAAAAGACAATTCAACTCAGAAACCTTTAAAAACATCGTTTTATTTAAGAATAACCTACCTTTTATTGAACTATTTTAATGTACCTTGTATAATATAAAAGATTTAATATTTTTAAAAACCTCATACGAATGTAAAAGTTGTTTGCAGCTGTGAAAACATTACATCAGCTTATGGGTACAATGTATTGAAGCTGGTTAGTCATCACATCTTTGAAGAACTAAATATAGAACGTTATTTTCATAAAAATTCCATTCCTTAGTAGTTAAAGTGAATAATGTACTTCGTTAATGTAGAAACAAATGCAATACTTATCCGGGCATTTGGAATAATGGATTTCCCACCAAGTTCTGTGTCGCTAATTTAAGGTCAACGTTGAAATAAGATGTTATCGTGCAGCGTTGCTGCAGTGGTATGATCTCACCAAAAAGGGGGGGTGAGGTATGATTTTGTGGGAAGGTTTGTGTAACAAAAAAGTTAGTTCTGATACAGGCACGTTTAAGTAAAGAAATGTAAAGTGGTTAGTGTTGTTCGCGAGTGTGTTCTTATCTTTGTTTTAGGAAACTACTTGGGCTTTCGTCAAAGAATTTAAGGTACTGCTGGGTTATCGACCTGTAAGCAGAAACACCGAATAATTGGGATTTGTGCTTTTAACGAAATTACGGCCTGTTTCAAATATGCATGTTTCCACAAGTAAAGGGTTATCGTTCCTAAGAATAGAAGGTTGATTCTCTTCTCTAACACAAAGTAAACATCCACCTGTAAGTGCTTTATATTTTCTTTGTTCGCTTATTCCGACCTCGGCAAGAGGGAATTTCATGTGCAAATCGTTTGCCATTACCACCTGTGTGCCACCACCGCCGATCTAGTTTTAATTATTCAAGTTAACGTAAATTTAAATTACGAAAGTTACCGCATGTTTTACTTAAATACTACAGGAATAAATAAATTACGGATTCAGAATATCAGTGCTAGCGTTGATTTAAAAAGTGCTTTAGTAAAGCGTTTTATGTTTTAAATACAATCGTGTAAATTCACCAATTGCAGTATATTATTTTTGTATGTAAACTTATTAATTTTAGGATTACCTCTAGTTAAAATACTCTGGGTAGCCACTTGTTTATTTCGTATTTTGAGACGCATTTTGTCCGTCCAAAAATTGTTATGTCGTTAGCAAAAACCTAAAGCTCATTTCCAAAACTTGTTTCCTTGTATTCAAATCTTTCAGTTGTGTTTAACAGCTGATGCCCTAATCAAAATTGATCACGAGCCTAGTTCTTCGCTAGCTAATGTTTTGTGTTCCTAGTACATAAGTTTTACCTTATTTGTCGTTCACGATTGAATTTATATATAATTGTATAACTTGTGCAAATTTGAATCAATATAAAGATGTTTGTGTGCTTCGAAGTTTTGTTTTTTTTATTAAATCAAATTACAACTTAAAGTGCTATTTCAGATATACAGTGCGCGTGCGAAAGTAATCTAGTATTTTGCAAATTTATTAAGGAGATAGGTCCTAAATTATTTATTTCTGAATTAATATTGCTTGTTGAAAGAATTTAAAGTCTAGTTCATTAAATGATTTATAGGGTGGTCAGTATTGAGACCAGCCCTCGGTTACTTTATTCAATGCACAGCGCGCTTTCAATTTTTGCAAATAACATAATTAGTAATTGAATTTTAGTCAGCATCAGTTATTTGATTTTCATATACAGTGTGATTTGAAGTGAATAAGCATCTTTAGCATAAGAACCTTTCTTTCAGTTTGAATCCCGTTTCTGTAGTATCATTAGAGCGTCTGTTTTCCGCTTGAAGGTAACGTCAATTTATATCGTGGCATACAATACAGGGTGTTCTTTGAACACAGCCTGTCTGCAGCTTGTCTTGAGAACAGTGGCGCCCATATTTACAGATTTAGACTTATTTTTCCGACAGTGTTTAGCTTCGCAGTACCGAAGAATCACACCTCACTCCACTGTAGCTTTGCCGGCCGTGGTTGAACACTGGTGATTCTGCCATATGCGTTATTTCGATTTCGTCTTGTGACAACAATTACAGCTGAAAGTTATCGAAGAATAATTCTAGAGCCTTTTATTAATGAATTGCATGATGATGAATTGGATCGTGGTTATTTCCAACAAGAGAATGTGACTACACACATAGCCAGAACTAAACTTCACTATTTAGAGCAGTATTATGGGAATCGATTATTAAGTCAAGGTTTATGGCCGGCACCCTCACCAGATCTTACGCCACTAGATTTTTATTTGTTTGGTAATCTAAAAAATAAAATTTTTCAAAAGCGATTACAGAATTTAGGCGAATTAATGGAAGCGATTGAAGTGGAACTTAGAAATTTATTCCTGAAGAATTATTAAATGTATTTGAAAACCTAAATTGAAGACTTACGATATGTTTGCAACATAATGGTTACCATTTTCAACAATTTTTGCAAAGATTTACAAGATGTAATTCTTTATAAGTGTACAAAAATTAAATTAAATCTTAATAATTGAATTTCTATAATTTTTACAATATCATTAATTAATTCTTACAATAAAAAGTATGGATCCACTACTGAAATAAAGCATCTGACAATTATTTGTAAGTAACTAGCAATACCACCAACTTTTCAGAAAAATTACTTAATAACTAGACCCCAACTATTACAAATCACTCTGTACCACTTCAAAGTAAAACGTGATTGTTATTCATGCATGATGGTGCTTCGGCACATTTCACCCTATCTGCTCAACGGCACTTGTATACTACATATCCAAATCATTTGATTGGTCAAAGCAAACTCTAATCTTGGTCCCAACAATCCCCAGACTTAAATCATTTGGATTTTTGCATCTAGAAATGGATTAAATCTATTGTTTATGTAATGTGACGTTCCCCGTGGAACGGTAGCAATATCACGAAACTCAATCTAATGGAATTCCGAGAATTCTACGTGTTTTCACTATATTAGTGATTCCGGAAGTGTAATAATTAAGACTTCATTAAAGACAAAAGAAACTTTAAGAATGTGTTAAATACCGTGCGCGAGTGTATAGTTTAGCTTAATTGCAAACTAAAGAACTGCTAAATTAAAAGCTGTTATAAAATAAGCTATAAGTTAATTAATAAATATTGCACAACATGATGTATAAATCACCGTGTGCCGTCCGAAATCAATCGAGATTATTTTGATAGCCGAAATAATTAACATAAGCAATAATCTCAGATAATTTAAATATCAATTAATTAAAGAAAAGTAATTAAATAGTTTTACGCAACATTGCTTCACGTCGTTCAACGATTTGTTTAAAGCAAATGTATTTGTTATTCAAATTGATTAAATAACAGACAAAAAAAACCGTCGAAATCCATATTCGCCGAATAAAGAACACGATTATGAATTTAACGCTTTTGCGAAACGAAAGACAGTCTTCGAATGAAACTCAATGCGGGATATTGCTTCGCGCATGGACCGTAAAAGCTTTTCTGTAAAGTCAAGCTATTTTGTTATTAAATTTTGCAGTGATCTTCACGTGGCATCTTGTGATTTCACAATGCCTACTAGAATCCTGAATACCGTTCAAATTAATAATCCATTAAAAGGTGCCGTGTACTAGAGATCTAAATACACTTATTCAGATTCTAGAACGACGGTCTGTCTCAAAGGCAGACCGAAGTATAGAATAATATAACCTCAGGAATCCTCGTAACCGATTATTCCGAGCGTTACCGTCACCGAACCTGCAACAGAACCGATTTTGGATCAACCATAAACAAGTTGCTCTGTAACTATTTGTACCCGAAGACAAGCGTCCGTTAGCGTCGTTGTGCATTGAGTTGTATTGATAGCGGAAGCACAACTACGCCGAACCGAGATTACCTGTCATATAAAACGTCTCGTCATTTGCAGACGAGTTGCTAGGTAGCGACCTACGAATTACGCTAGACGTAGTGACGCTTGGCGATTCTGAGTAGCAAGAGAAGTCACGAATATGCGCTAACGCCACCGTATCAAGTATCCGTCCCTGACTATTGCTTGTATAAACTACGTACACGGCGGCCGCCAAGGGCGGCGTGCCCGTGTTTAGATCTCGAAGCATACTACCATATTTCGTGCTCAAACATATCAGGAACGCAGCACTTGATTGAAACAGAACCTGTCGCATCGATAACTTGTATCAACATCGCGACGATACTAAAAATTGGCAGCCGCATAGATTTCATACAAAAGCTGACTTTTCATGCATTCATATGGTACGTTCCACTTATCGTTCGCTCCGCCGCCGCCCACGACCACATATTTTCTGTTACACTAGTTTGCAAACACCGCGGTCGAAAACTATAGTGGAACGACTAGACATCATTTTACGCGGGAACGTAATCATAAATATGGCAGTGGTTGCTACAATTTCCACGTTAGTAACACGTCGCAGTTTTATTTCATCTGAAAGCTCAAGTTCTGATGAATGGGAAGAAGTTTTGCGGGACAAAGGAACAAGAAGACTTCGTCCACGCATTTTAGATTACGGGGATGTTGTTAACCGCTATACACATGATGAATTCAAAAGTCATTTTAGGTTAGTGAATT
>JAHWXV010082595.1:0-12796 GCA_024586415.1 Phrixothrix hirtus
AGGCGTTGATTTAATAATAAACTCATCACTTTGCACTTTATTTAAATTTGTTGGAGTAACTTTTGTATTAGCAAAATAATTTTCAATTGATTCTACTTGTTTGATTAAATTGCGACTTCATTTTCTGTAAAAGGATGTAGAATGGCGACACAGCTTCTTCTGCCTGAGCGTAATAATTATTCAATATATTTTTAAACATCATATTAAAATGTGTATTAAAAGGGAGATTTCCTTTGTAGTGCCTTTTAAGGGTTACTAGACCTTTTTATTAATTTTCAATTACTAAGTCCAGTAATAAATACTTTGGCGTTAAATTCTTTGGTCATTTTAGCGTTATTGGAGCTTGTTTTTCAACTATCAAGGCACTTAATTTATAGTTGTGAACAATAGTAACCAAAATGTTACAAAAACTTGAAAATTGACTTGTAAGAAAGTACTTCTTCAAAATACTAATTAAGTATTTAAATATGGTTATTACTACTTGCCAGTTTTACCATAAAGTTGATATTCTTTAAGAGTAATTATGAATTGCTTTAATTACGTCGCAGGTATTTTTAATGCTACTGAAAAGTATATAACTAGGCTTAAAATTCGATAGCAAATTGATTTGGTCAGCTCATATCAGCAATCTTGCACTGAAATGTAAGAAAATATTGAATTTATTAAAATCCACAGCTAGTATTAACTGGGGTGCCGATCGATAAACACTTCTGAGAGTATACAAAGCTATGATATTATGGAAGATAGATTACGGGTGCAAAGTTTACCCGCCAGCTCGAAAGTCACATCTGCAAATGCTCGATAGAATTCACACTACTCGAATAAGGCTGGTTATAGGAGCATTTCGCACAAGTTCTCACAAAGCATTAAGTTGCGAATCAGGATGACCACCATTGGAAAACTACGCTTGTAAACTTTGGTCCCAAAGACACCATCCAAATTACTCAAAAGTGTTTAGTGAAATAGAAATTCTGAGGTACATAACTCGACCCACGAATACGAGACCAGTTAGCACCGGAATTTCCGAATTACTGAACAACCTAAATGTAGCCTTTACGGAAGTACATCAGCTTGCAGTATATGAAATACCACCCTGGACTTTACCTTCAATTTTATTTAGAAAGCGCAAAGTATCTAAAAGGTGAGGCAAACAAGGAAATGACGAAGGTAGAATTCTTAGCCATCAGAAATATTTATAAAGATGCACTGATTATTTATACAAATGGTTCTAAAACGAATGGTGATGAGACAAAACAATCTTAGCTGGACTCTTCCATCTATTGCGAGCATTTACACTGCTGAATTATTTGCAATTTTGCAAGCGATCGAATACTACCAAAGTAACAGCAATATTACAGCTATAATCTGCACAGATTCCTTAAGCACGCTGCGGAATCTAAACAGTTACAATAATCTCGACCCAATGGTTCAAGAAATCCTAACACGAACCGACAAGTTAATGAAACAGGGGAAACAAATATATTTTATATGAGTACCAAGTCATATCGGCATCGCTGGCAATGATCTTGTAGATATCGCTGCCAAGCTAGCGGTACATCGCCATGAAGAAGATATAAAAATCCGTCAAGATGACATAAAAGTATATTTGCAAGGTAAAGTTATCCATTGCTGGCAGGAGTGGGATAAAGTCAATATACATTTAAAAGAAATTAAACAGAACGTTAAACCTTGGACACTACCAAACTTTCTCGCGAATTGACCATACGAATCTGACATCCATGCACTTACTCCTAGGGCAACGTCCACCAAAGTGTAATAATTGCCAAGTGCAACAAACGGTGATCACCTTTTACTATTCTGTCCATTATACAATGCGGTCCGTAATATAGCACAATTACCTCAAAATTTAATCCAAGCTTTAGCCAATGAGCAAAATACCAATAAAAAAGTTTTGGCGCTTCTCAAAACAACAAAAATATTTCAAAAAATTTAACGTTATAGATAAGAATGAATCAAGCCATCCCTGACGAGCTAATGGGTAATGCAGTCGACGCTTTAACAAAAAAAAACTAGTTAGTAATCCTAAACAGTAAATTTTAAGATATTCTGTTCGATAAAAAGTAAATCGAGTAATTTTCACGCTAAAATAGAAATATATGTAACAGTTCAGTAATATTTACTACGGTAAAGTAAATATAATTCCAATGCCTGTTATAATTACTTAAAGTGCTACTTGGGTTTACAATGTTTGATTTCTGAGATATTTCTGAGGTTGTGTTTGGTAAATGGTCCAATTGTGTATTAGCTACTACTTTTTAAAAAATATGTGTTTTTTAACCTTCTATAGTGATTCAAAATTAACTTAACGAAAAGATCTATTATTTAATTACTTCTCCCACAAATAACTTATCTATGCTTCAATGCTTTTGCAGGAGAACACTGTTGAACCTTATTACATTTGTGGGAGAAATTAAAATGGTATTTAAGAAAAAACACGTAACTGAAAGTACCTGCTTATAAAGTCCCATAGTGAAGAAATGAAACCAAATACCCAAAGAAATATCACAAAAATTAACAGAATCGATGCTTTGGAGGTTTTATGCTGTAAATAAAGTCAAACGCGATATCATCAAATATTAATTAGATTTTAGTTAAATTAGAATAATCATTTATTGGCCTGTATTTAGACGGTCGTGTATTTTATATGCGCATTATCCAAGATTTTTATTTTTGTACACGAAGAAATTGCTTAAAATACTCAAATTTTTAAAATAATTAATTTCATAATATAGTAACTTGATAACAGTTAATATTATTCTTATTTCATTATTAACCCTTAATTTACACTGCTGTATATAAACTTTCGTAGCTCACTGTATATCCGCATTTTAATATCAATAATTGTTTTATCACATTGCCATCGAACCAAATCTAATGGATAAAGGAATGGATAACTTTGTGAATTATAAAAATGCCCGAGGGTAGAAAGTATAACAAACACTTTCATTTTCTCCAAGTAGCACAAAGTAAAGAACACTCAATAATACAATACAAATAGGTAAATATTTACGTATATTAAATAATTCTTACTTTTGATTGCCCTTACATACTTTTATGGTTATGAATTATTAATCTTATACTTTAAATATTCATGTTGCAGTTAATTAACAATGGTAAAATTCAAATTTGATTGTGTGAACATTTTCATAATACAAACCTTGTATGACTTATAAAATTATTCATTTTGTTTTTGTAGAATAGTGTTGTACATTTTTTTTAGCATTAAAAATGGCCCCAAACTTGAGCAAATATTTAAATAAAACCAATGTATCTAGTGCAACTGGAATTGCAGCCATATTATTATACTTTACATTAAGAAAAGCTTTTAAAAAAAAAGGAATTCCGAGGTATATTTAATTTTATCGTAAAATACACCTTCTAATTATTATTTAGCAGGAAAACGTCAAAAAAACAAATTGATGTAGAAGTTAAATATCTGATAACAGATAAAAAGAAGCCAATGACCAAGGCACATGTTAATAAAATATTTTTTCATAAACTCTTTAATTTGCTCAAAATTGTTATTCCTGGATGGATGTCACAAGAAACTGGGTACATGCTTCTTGTTGCAGTAAGTTTAATCTGTAGATCACTTTGCGATTTATGGCTAATTCATTTCTTCACTAAAATTGAAAGGTAATTATACACCTGTTGAATTTAATTTAGTTATAATTGTTCAGTAAAAGCAGCTTTATTTACATCTTCGATTTGCATTTTACAAGTACTTGCAAATAATTTATGCTCATTACTTTTTATTAGTCAATAAAACCATAAATAAATATTTTATAAGATCAATCATCAAATGAGCACTTGCTAATTATACTGAATATTTGTAAATTAAAAATTGACTATACAGGGTTGCTTCGAAATATGTTCAGAAACTATAATCAAGTTTTCTATGCCGCATACATTCATTAAAATAAAACAAAAGTGTAGCTCTCTTTTATTTCATCAAAGCATAATTTTGAAAAACCTTTTAATTGTTGTTTGAGAACTTCTTGCTGTTTCAAACGAGTATAAATACTGTAGGCATTTACGATAATTATTTTGAATCAATTCGATTCGCTCTGAGTTTTATATATCCTGTTTGAAAAAACCATTAAAATAAATTAAACTCAAATCCCGATGATTATTCACAAAATGTAAACAAACAGTATAGCTTCGTTTACACAATGTGTTCATGATTGTCATGCTGTTGATAATATAATGAATCAAAGGAAGTTTTAAAACTGCAAAATTAATGTTCCGAGGTCCTTGAACATCTTTAAAACTTTAGAAAACAATATTACGAAATTTTGAATCCTCGTTACCAATAAAAATAAAATTACACCACACCTATTAATGAACAATAACAAATCCTACAGTTTACAACAAATTTTTTTGTCGCCTAAAACCCAAGTAGGATTTTTGAACAACACTCCTGATAAAAATCATTTATAATTTCTTTTTTTACTTAGGTACAGTAATCGATAACGTTTTTGTTTGAAAGAAAATTCAGTATAAATCACTTATAATATGAGAATACACTATACACGATTAATAATTTATAACATTACTTCAAAATGGTCACGCCTTAAATAAAACAAGTTACTGCGATGATTTCACAATGCAATCTGGTTTTAAAACATTTTTGTCATTGACGGCATGAAATTGATAATTGTCAAAATAATATCAATTTCTTTATATAGGGTACTCAAAACTTCCCTCTTTCTGTTCATGTTGAAATGAGTTCATAACAAACATTTGAGTTTATAAAGACCTTCGTTTTAACACAAAATATATTATTTTAAAAGGTTGGTAACATTTACAGTTAATCTTATTAAACATCAAATTTAAATAGAAAATTGACAAAACTTTCATATTCAAATTTCAAAACTGTTACCAACTCACAAAATTCCCTAAATAAATTATTAACAATATACATTTTCCTAAATTTTAAGCAAAAAATAAAATAGTATAAAAAACTTATTTCATAAGATGTTTTATCGCACTAGTTCTTTAGAAAACTCACCTCTGCGAGGCTTCTTTTTAAACTTGACTCCTGTGATAAAAACATGTCTTATGAAAGAAACTTGTTTATTAATGTACTATTTTTGATATAAAACTCCTAAATACAATGAATGAACCCAAAACTGCACTTTATTAAATTTTACCGATAACTGGTGCGATTAGACTTGACATAACCTTCAATTTATGTAAGTCATTGCAATTAACTAACAGGGTGACTTATTGATAGTTTTAGCCAGCTCATAGTTAATGTAATTTATGTTTAGCATTATTT
Organism: Phrixothrix hirtus; assembly: GCA_024586415.1. Taxonomy (NCBI): domain Eukaryota; kingdom Metazoa; phylum Arthropoda; class Insecta; order Coleoptera; family Phengodidae; genus Phrixothrix; species Phrixothrix hirtus. The sequence continues at coordinate 5,303 of JAHWXV010082595.1, forward strand.
GAATATATTATCAATAGGGTTGACTGACGGATTACATAAGATTTATTGTCATCAAGTGGTGTGTCATGATAGAACTTCAAATAAAAAGTAAATAATTAAGAAACTAATTTTTATTTTTTGTTAACAGTGGAAGTTCTGAAAAATTAAGCATTTTGTGGGATTTGCAATCATGTAAATCTTGTAAAAACATTTACAAGTGGTTTTTTACATGATATAGGTATGTGTAACTGTAATATATTTATTTATTATTGGGGCGAAAAATCCTGACAATAAGGAATCTGGTACTGTTTGTTAGCTACTGCTTATACAGAACAGATCATATGCATTCCATTATTACCGATGTATCTAAAATCTGTTGATCCACTTTGCACACTAAACTAAATTGCTCTGTTTATCCAGAACAAATTTCCATAAATGTCACAGGCACACTTAGCGTTACGTTCTACAATGATATTGATGACCCACTAGCTCCTCGGAGGAGGGAGAGTCTCTGTAGAATTGCACCAGCACGTCCACGCTCTAGGGATACGCTGGAAAAAGTGTACAATGATTTGAAATATAGAATGGGGCGCCACTGCTCCTGGTGGGCCGGACACTGAATGGAACTGTTCCTCGGAACAGGGAAAAACAGTTCCGTGGCCTACAGTAGGGTTGTCCCGGAGTTCTCTTATCAGGGCCCCAATTAATGCTATAAATTAAGATCATGGCTAAAGGGGGGGGGGAGTACCAGAACTAACATCTCCTGAAATACAAGGTAATAACTGTTAACTTATTCTAGGTTCAAAATGAAAGTCTAGTTGGTCAATTCTATTTATCTATTGCTAAAGAAAATGGCTTATATAACATACACAAAACAGCAGGGTATAAAGGTTTACAGATAATTTCCCCGGCTCTTGAATATGGCCTAATTCAAAAGGGACAGGGAAAACTAATCAATCTACTATAACTATAATTAATGTTTAAATATATTAATTACAATCATCCATAAGCTGGACAGGAATTATGTTTTAATCGGCTCCCCTCACAACGGGAAATTGAAGCTAGCCTCTACAATAGTTGGCAGCCAGGACTATCAATTAATTTGGATTCTCACTGATATATGTTGACATTACAATAACGCCATTTGTAGACAAACAATAGGGAAGCAAAAGAACAATGTGATAAAAAAGGGGGTACCTTAGTCTTAGTCATCATTTCACACAACCAGAATTGTCAGTCGTGATTTTATTTCAAGATTCCTGCACCAACATGGAGACCTCGCAGGTCCAAAGAAGCTGCAACCAGGGTGGAAAAGGCAGGTAAATTCCTGGAGATACACCAATCAATCTTTCCAGCCAGGTGTTCCAACACTGCATGACAGAAACCTTACACACACCACTCGGACACTTAAAAACAAGGAAATCATGTCACCCGATCGATTCTTACATAACATCCGACAAAACGTGTGGCTCTTGTAACGTGTTAACACCAATTATACCCGTTGAAATCCATCAGAGTGGAAATCATCTAGAACTGTCAACATAATTTTTAGTACATAATTTTCCAAACGTCACGGAGAGTAGAAAAGCTTGTCTCACATGCTTTATCCGACCGAGAAACTATACTTGTTTTTCAATCGCCACAGAGGGTATAAGAAAACTCATCTCTAGTGTTTTATCTGACAAAACAACCAAAGAAAATTGTTTTACTTACTCATTTATTTACTTTTCTTTTTGTCGTCCGGCCAACCATACCGTTACTAAGGAACACACGGCAGCAAATTTAAAAGAAAAATTTGTTTACTAAGCGTGGAATGCCAACAAAACCTGCCAAAATATTGTAACATTTAAATGAGTTCATATGTACTAAATATTGAATATTATTCTTGGTACATGTTTTTAAAGAATTTTAGAGGCAATTGAATTTCTCTTAATTTAATTTAAGTCATTGCAGTTGGCTTGTAGTAGACTGTATATGTACTGTATAAAATTGATTAATTTGTAGGTATTTCATGGGTGTTTAGTTCTTCAAATTTATCTTTTTATTGTAGTTTGTTGCTAATGCTAATAATTAAACCAGGTTAAAATATGTTAGAACTAAGAAGGAACGATTCTAAATTCAAGGAAAATTTTTTAAAAACATTGCATGAATTTTTACAAATGTAGAAAAAAATGGGCAAAACAATACAGATTTAGGTCATGTATATTAAATTTATTGTTAAATGCTTTTTATTTTAATGGTGATGACAACAGATGGTAATTTACTGCTGGCACCTTAAAACGTTAGATTAAAAAAAAATTTGTTTTTTTTTAGTGTTTAGGAGCATCGACTGCTTTGGTCATTAGCTCAATAATATTCAATTCTATTGGTATTATTAAATTTTGCTAAATAAATTCATAGTCCTAAGAAACTCAAAAATTTTCTGGTTCATGTGTTGATTGTTGACTAGGGATAAGGTCAAACTCTGTGGTAACTAGGTTATTACGAAATGCTACATATAGGGGGCAGTGTATCAGAATATGTTCCACTGTTTGCTGCAGCTGACAATTATTGCACTTTGGTGGACGTTATCCTAAGAGTAAGTGCATGGAGGTTAGATTTGTATGCCCAATTCGTAACCTGCTATGGACGTCTGTTCTCTTCTAGTAAGAAAATCGGGTAGTTTTCAATGTTTTATATCGTGTTTGATGCCCCTTAACTTTGTGTCAATGTTGTTCCATTCTTCTTGCCAGCATTGAGTAATTTTATTGTGTAAATATATTTTTATATCTTCTTGGTGAATTTGAATGTTTTCTTTGTCTTCATGTGTTGCTAATTTGGTCGCTGTATCTACAAGCTCATTCCTAAGTAGGCCAATGTGACTTGGTACCCAAACAAAGCTTATTGATTTTTCATTAACCAGTCGGTTCGTGATATGATTGCTTGAACTAGGGGATCTTGGTTGTTAAAGCTATTTATACTCTGACGGACGCTTAGGGAATCTGAACAAATGGTAGCCGTCATATTGTTATCATTTTTATAGTAGTCAACACCTTTTAAAATAGCAAATAGTTCAGCAGTATAAATGCTTGTCATAGATGGAAGGGTCCAGCTAAATATCCTTTTGCCAACATAAATGGCACTATCAACACCCTGATTAGTTTTAGAGCCATCAGTGTAAATAACCAGTGCTTCTCTGTAGGTATTTATAACTTTTAGAAGCCCCTCCTTCATTGTCCTCTTGTTTTCATCACTTTTTTGGTATTTTGTCCCTTCGAGATGAAGCTTCAGAGACCGTAAAGACTATTGATACACTTTTGGAAGGATCACATTCAAATTGTTTAACAGCTCGGATAGTCTAGTACCAACTGGTCTCGTACTTGTAGGTCGGGTACTATACATTATATTTTGTTCTTCGTCGAAGACTTTCCGGTAATTTGGATGATGTTTGTGGGCCCAAATCTTGCTAGTGTAGCTTAACAAGAAGCGTTGTCTCCTAAATTCTAAAGGAGGAACTCCAGCTTCGCAACTTAATGCTTTATGTGAGCTTGTACAAAATGCTCCTATTATTAATCTTAATCCGGTCGGGTGAATTTTGTCAGGTATCTGCAGTTGTGACTTGCACGCTGAGTTCTAGTTATACAGTGTAGTCTGGATATAGTGAACTTTGAAAATGCATTAAGTTTGGTTCACTATATCCGAGGTTCACTATAAAGGAAAATAAAATTTCTCATGTTGATTTTGGTATGTATTTTATACGGTTGCATTACTATTAAAAAAACACATTATGTACATATTATAAACTACTTAAGATAGTCGGATATTAGTTGGATACCTTTTTTTTAACAAATATCTTGTATGGTTTAAGAATAGTATATACCAATGATTCCCAATGTGTGCGCCACGGTGCCGTCATAAGGACGCCGCGAAATATTGTTTTCTATCCAATCCGCATCTTTTGAAACGGCTAGTGCATGTATTAAGGGTGCTGCGGAAAAAAATCCGATTATTTAGGGAGCCGCAAACCGAAAAAGATTGGGAACCTGTGGTATATACAAATACCTCTTGCGAGCTAGAATCTACTCTTTTTTTTTCTGAAAGTATTTCAAAGCAACGCTGTATAACTGATAACACGAATAGCAAATATATAAGCCAATTTTACTGAATAGTATTAACCTATATTAAAACTATATTAAATGATTTTTCAGTGCAATTATTACAATGGATGGAAAACTTTTTAACATTAGACTGTTTCGGTATATACTTGCCATGCCACTTATATCGATTGTGAATAACATGTTGAAATATTCTGTAGGCCAATTAAGAATAAACTTACGTGCCAACATGACCAATCATTTATACGAAGATTACCTTAATAAATTTACTTATTATCAAATGACAAATTTAGATAATCGTATAACGAATCCAGATCAGATTTTAACAGCTGATATAGATAAATTTTGTGAATGCCTTACAGAATTATATTGTAATATCACCAAACCACTTTTAGATATAATTATATATGTTAGCAAATTAAACATGAATTTAGGGTATGGACCGACAACACTAATGTCAACATATTTACTTTTTGCCGGCATAATTTTAACACGTGTAAGAAAACCCATGGGTCAATTAACAGCCAACGAACAGAAACTAGAAGGAGAATTCAGACACATCAATTCAAGAATTATAATGCATTCTGAAGAAATTGCATTTTATCAAGGAAATTTAAGAGAAAAAGCTACCGTACTTTCAAGTTTCAATAAGTTAATGGCACATTTAAGAAAGTTTCTCCATTTTCGTATATTTATGGGTTTTGCTGATAACATTATTACCAAATACGTTGCTCTTTCAATTGGATTTACGGCAATGGCTTTACCATTTCTTACTGGAAGCCATGGTTTAGGACAAATGGGTCTTGAAAAAAGGTCTCGTCTATACTATGCATATGGAACAATGATGGTACGTCTTGGTCAAGCCATTGGACGTCTTATTTTAGCAGGTCGTGAATTATCAAAATTAGCAGGCTACACACTTCGTGTCACAGAATTACAACAAGTGCTTACTGATTTAAATGAAGGAACTTACCAAAGAACCATGGTTGCAAACGCTGTAAATATAAAAGCAAGTAACGGAAAACTAATTTTCAAAAATAATATAATTAAATTTGACAAAGTACCTATTATTACACCCAATTCTGATGTGCTTATAAAAGAATTAACCATGGAAATACATTCAGGTATGAATGTGTTAGTCTGCGGACCTAATGGTTCGGGAAAAAGTTCGTTATTTAGAATTTTGGGAGAATTATGGCCATTGTTTGGAGGTGAATTAACTAAACCTCCTCGAAATAAATTGTTCTACATTCCTCAAAGACCGTTTATGACTTTAGGATGTTTACGAGATCAAATAACTTATCCACACACAGGAGCTGAAGCTATACGTCGAGGTTGCACTAATGCAAAATTAGAAGAATTTTTAAGCCTGGTACAACTTGAATATTTATTAGACAGAAAGGATAAACTTGATGCTGTTGCCGATTGGTTAGAAATTCTAAGTGGAGGTGAAAAACAGAGAATTGCAATGGCTAGATTATTTTATCATGCACCTCAGTTTGCAATTTTAGATGAATGTACAAGTGCTGTATCTTTGGATGTTGAAGAAAGCATGTATGGGTATTGTAAGAATGCTGGTATTACTTTACTTACAGTTTCTCATAGAAAATCACTTTGGCAACACCATGAATATGTATTATATCTTGATGGCCGTGGCAATTACAGCTTTAAAAAAATTGAAGATGGCATGGAACAATTCGGATCTTAAAAAAAATTTCAGATGACTTCACCTTAAAAACATTGATTAAAGCATTTAATTTATTCTATTTTGACCCATCTCTAATTTTTGATTACAATATGTAACACCATTTGTTGATTTGTTTTATATTAGATTTACAAGGTTGGACAAAAGTACAGAGCATAGAAAATATTTTTATCGCCATTGAAGTGATTCAAATAAAATTTTGTACACAAAGGTTTTAATGTACAGCAAATCCATTTAAGCTATGATTTAACCAGAAATGATAGCAACTTTGTTATTTTTATTGAAACACCTTGTAGATCTACATTTTTGAATTTGGATAAAGGGGTTCTTTAAGAATTCAGTAATATAGGGTTTGGTACCGTTATTTTTAATAAATACCGAGATATTAAATAAAATGTTTAAAAACATTTATTTACTACTTGAATTATGTATAAAAACAGAAAAATAATAATAACTGTGAAGATGTTACCCACAAATCCTCAAAAACTTCATTTGAAATTTTATTGTTAGTAACACGTGAAAACAAATTAACGTATAATTTAAAATGATTATAAAATGAACATCAAATTAAATTATCATATACAAAGTGTTCAAAGTTGCATTTCCCGGTATATCTGCAGTGATTCTGGCTGTTTTCTCTGTTGATCCAAATTATGGTGATACAAAATCTGTAATCAATGTTTTAGGAGTTTCCTGCAGAGTCGCCACAATATCTTGTATTTGAGTTTAATTAGTTGCTACTTGTGGATTGCGAACATTGCCATTTGTGTTAAACCTCCATAACATTTTAATAATAGTGATGCGTCACGGTTAGTAAGTACAATTTGTACCACATGATTATAACATAACCACATAGTAGTCAAAATAATAAAACCAAAATGAATTTAGACAAATTCAGCTCGATGTTTTATTCCTTATCTATTAGTTATTTTTATTATCATTACTGCATTAACTATAATTAAAGAAAATGCCAACTCTGGCAGGTTTGAGACATTTTTAATGATTAAAAATTTATTTTCGAATGAATTCATCTTTTAATTTTGATTTCATAATCTTCAAATTTGTCAACTTTATAGATATGTAAATAGAAGGTTATGTTTAAATGACATTTGATGCTCCATTCAATCATAAAACTAGAAAATTGATGAACAATCACCATTGTATGGTGTTCTACAGCATTTCACGTTTCATGTTCTGTGTATACACTAACAATTCCAATAGTTTTAATTCTTACATAACAATAAATGCCATTTAACAGTGTTTATTCTATTGGGCTCTTTATACTATTCATAAATTACTAGTTCATCTTCAGCAAAAAATAACTACATCACAGCATTAAAAATGAACAAAAAAGTTCTAAATAATAATTATAATAAAGTATCTATTTCCTTGTGCAATAAAGTAAACCTAAAACTTCCTATGACCATTGTTTTTGTTTTGCAGGGCAACTTTCTCAATTATGTGGTATAAGGATCAAACGAAGAAGTAGATGGTTCATAAGTGTTTATTCCTCCTTGCTCTTGAAATTTTGCTGGTGTGGCAGAGTCTAAATTATTTCAGGCCTTTGTTTTTAGCCTTAGCTATGTCTTCAGATAACTATACTGTGTTGCTTCTAAGTTTGTTATTAATAATTAACTGGATAGCGTGCGTTAACTTTAAACAATGCAGCAAACATAATATTTTAAACTGTTTATAAAATTTTGAATTTTAAAGGTG
>JAHWXV010082603.1:0-19803 GCA_024586415.1 Phrixothrix hirtus
AAAAATATATATATATATATATATATATATATATATATATATATATATATATATATATAGGCGTCTGTAGCTCAATGGTTAGAGCATGGGTCACGTAAGCGCAAGGTCCTGAGTTCGAGCTTCAGCCGTTGCAGATAATTTTTAATATGTATTAAAAATACTTGTCATAAAAATTTACATTTAAAATAATTATCGCAAATAGATAAATTTAAAAACAATTAACTTCATATATATAAATTATATTAAAAATTAGCAATTGCTAAAAATAACCTTTGAATAGACAATATATGCTAGGTTGTCGATGTGAAACTTGCAAATCACGCAGGCTCATCAATTACCTCGTATAAAAATGTCTATTAAAAATACCTAACGCCTTGAATTGACATTATATACATATTCGAGATTTCTGCTAACGTGACTGTAGGGGTCGGTAGCTCAATGGATAGAGCATGCATCATGTAAGCGCAAGGTCCTGAGTTCGAGCGTCAGCCGATGTAGAAAATCTTATATATGTATTAAAAATACTTTTCATAAAAATTTATATATATAAAACAACGTTAACAGATACTTATTTATCTATGCAATAGCAATGCGAAGTTTATATTTAAGAATTTTATTACCATCACTAAATTTTTATAAACTGCTTGCTTTAAATTTATTTGTTTCAATAATTTAATTAATAATATTTTTAATATTTTATTTTCTGATAGCTATTGTATAAATTGTTTAATGTTTAGGAAGTGTTATACTCGTAATCAGGTAATTATATATCCAAAGCGGACATAAGCGTAATTAGTTAAAAACTGTAAGACTAGGTTGACTATGCTAATTCTGTGATCGCCTTGTCAGTTTTCGCACACTATGGTAACTACTATCTAAGTTACTGTTTTTCCAATTATACCAAAGTTTCAAAGCGAGTAAATAATGTAGCCCTTTGAGCAATCATACCACTAATTTATATGTTTTGTGTAATTTACCGGGTATCGTTACCACTTGTTTGTAAGCTAGAATCCCGTACCCAAAATTTCGATGGACCGAGTAGGGAAAGAAACGAGCTTCTGCGACTTCCCCTTCCACTTAGCTGTGAGTTCAATGTTCGCATAGATCATTCTGTTCATCAATCGGGATCAGTTATTTACGATGTATTCGGGTTTAATGTTCAATTTCAACCGTCATGGACTTTTAGGGAAATTACGTTTCCTTAACTAATTAAACTAAATAAAAGGTCTGGTAAGTTTATCAAGTTTTTATTAATAAGAATCATATTTTAATTTTTTATTTTTATACGCATCAAATGTTGGTAATATGAAATTGTTTTAGCACTTAATATTAGAACTACAATAAAAATTATGTATTTTAAAATATGAGGTATACACAGAAATCTTATAAAATGAGGTGGAAACTTAATTTTTATTATAATACATGAACGCGGTTTAGGTAGAGGATATTATCAAAGATTGTATTGACTTCTTTTGAGTGATTACAAACACCTACTACTCCTTATTGTACTCTATAGCCTTCCAACTCAGTAATAGGTAATAATATCTAATTTAATTCATCTATCCTGATTAGACATTCCCACTAGCTCTCTCAAAATCGTCTATCGTACCTCAAAAATTTTTAGTGCGGCAAATGCACGTTCGGAAAAGGTCTTCAACTATATTCCAACATTCTTGCAGCTGTGCTCACTCCTCCACACACTCCCCGCACAGAACATTACTATAAAATATATGAAAAGTGTTGTTACTAGCTGTGGCTATTTTTTGACCGCACATTATACAACTTAATCACATCCATTCACCGTTTGATGTAGAAGGTGCTCATATAGTATCCAAGATTTATGCTAAGGGGTATCTTATGAATTGGAAAGTGCTTCTATGTATGCTTTTTAAATCTATCTAAATCGTCTACGGTTATTTTAAGGTACAATAATAGCTTAATATAAACAATTTTCTTCCTGTATCCCTCAACTGTTATTTTAAATTACAATAATTGAATGCGTTTATTTTATTATGTTTTTTGTGTAACTATTTCTTTTTTAATATATTTAACTCTATGGTATACATTAGAATTTTTCTATAAATGATCCTTTTTATTCCCTGCCAGATCTGAATCCTGCTATATCCTTCCCTGTTGGTGAAAGTGTCGTAGGAATCAATTCATCGTAATATAGTATTTTAAGTACACTTTGTACGAAACGTCTCCCTGCTTCTAGTTTGCGGTGTGTACAGTGTACACCTACCTTCACTTCATCTCGATAATCGCTATCAGTCACTCCCTCGGGTATATATACTTCACGTTGCATTCAGAGATGATGCTGTAAGTGATTGAATAGCACCAAAGTGGTTCAAGAAATTTTCTTCTGGACATTTTAAGGCACGATCTGGGAGACCGACGATCACAAACAAGGAGGATATTAAAGACGTTGTGGAGGAAAATTTCAATAGAACGCGCTTATCGCTTGCACAAATGTTGAATCTGAGCGATGAAATCATTCGTTTTAACCTTCAGCAGCTAGGAAAGCAAACTGGTCCCACGTGAGTTGTCAAATGATAACAGCTTAAGTCCTCTTACCATTTGACCGGCAAACCTTTTACGGAATGAAAATGAACCTTTTCTTGGTTGGTCGTTAATTTACGATAAGAACTGGATACTGTACTATTTTATCATCAGTTTATCATCAGCCAAACCAATATCATACACACCAAAGGTTTCCTTGCTCTCAAAAAACGCTTTATTTTGTATTTGGTGGAGGGCAGTCCAAATTGTTCATTATAAGTTTTTTGATATGGTTCAAACTATCTACTATGAATAGCTGTAGCGAGTACAAGCATTACTAATCTTCAATTAATCAAAAAAGAATGCTATTCCTACATGGTCGCTCACTTCGTTCTCATCGTGAACATTCGTGCTGTCATCTTTAAAAGATCCAACCCATTTCCATTCCATTCCTTCACTCATAATGTTGTCTCCATACACTTCACTGATCTGACGATGAACGTCGGCTTTTAACACTAAGAAAACGAATCACAGCGCGTATTATATAGTCGCCGGGATTCTCAACCAACTGAGGCATTTTAAATAGTGACAAACAAACGTAAACACGCTCGAATCTTTCAGTAATGGCGTCTGTGGCTCATACCCAATCGGGAACGTGGCTGGGAAACATTACCATAACCTCCTTATTATCCTCGCATTTCTTCAAGTAATTATCACATTTCCTTGTCACTTGATAGCTATGTGAGGCATACAAAGTTTAACACTGGAGATAACGTAATAGATGATGCGGTCCGTCAATTTCTTATTCAACATCCATAGGTTTCTATAATACCAGCACACAATAATTGATGCCACAGCGAAAAGTCATTGAATTCGTTCGTTCTCATCGCGAGATGAGACGCACTCAGAGCGTACACTCTGGGACCCGAAAGATGGTGAACTATGTCTGGTCAGGACAAAGTCAGGGGAAACCCTGATGGAGGTCCGTAGAAATTCTGACGTGCAAATTGATCGTCGGAACTGGGTATAGGGGCGAAAGTCTAATCGAACCATCTAGTAGCTGGTTCCCTCCGAAGTTTTCCTCAGGATAGCTGGCGCTCGTCGAGCGCGAGTTTCACTCGGTAAAGCGAATGATTAGAGGCATTGGGTTCGAAACGGCCTCAACCTATTCTCAAACTTTAAATGGGTGAGATCTCCGGCTTGCTTGAAGCATGAAGCCGCGAAATCGGATCTAGAGTGCCAAGTGGGTCACTTTTGGTAAGAAGAACTGGCGCCGTGGGATGGGTAATTACTTTGGTAGATACTAGTGTATTTCTGGTTTGTAATTACCTCATATTTCACGATCAAAAACCGCACGAACTTATTTGGTTACCTGATGTAAAAGCCATCTACGGACTGCAATTTTGATTGCGTATTTGTAGTTATTTAGGTCGTCATTGCGTAAGGGTTCAAAGCATGGTCTTTGAATCACAGTATCAGTAAAAGTACTTTATATTTTTGCTTCCGGGATTACTCATCGGAGTGGTAGAAGGCACCAATTGTCGCTAGAGCCCTCATAGTCGGTTATCCTAAATTTGAGAAAGTTATGTATTAAAACGGCGGGACCCTCTAAACAGGTCGCGACTTCTTATGTGAAAGGATCTTTTCACAATCGTATATTTAATAATTAAGCTCGGCGGAAATAATAAGATGTATAAAACCTTCAAAAGTAATATTATTCATAATAACGGAAACGATAATTCAAGTTAATACTGTCTGATACTTTATACGTATTTACACTAATGGATAATTAACAGTTATAAATAAAACAATTATATTTTGTTACGATCGAAAGCTTTCAAGGTAAAAGAAGGCATTCGCGGTATTAAGTTAATGCTGACTGACGCACAGCGTCGCTTTGCGTCCCTTGCCAGGAAGCGCGCTCCTTCTGGTAGAGTTTTATGTTCGCCTGTTACTGGTGAAGTTTTATTAAACGAGTTCAGTATCTTTCCAAGTGCGAAAGGGGTCACGTCGCTAGCGGGCGTGCTCCTTTCGTAAAATGACTTAGACGGTTCAGGCGATTATCCCTTGGTCTACTTGTGACCGATGCCACACGGTAGGTGAAGACATTACGGGGTTGCTGACGTCAAACAGGTTCTCGCTACTTAGGTAACACAGAGATATTAGACGGCGGCGTCTGCACGGGCCCTAGTGACGCTTGTACATTCGCTACAAAGCCAACACAACGTTCGACGATTGACGTTTTGACGTTTTTTCAGTGTCCATTGAAGTTCAGGGGTCATGTGCCCCTTACCTTCGGCTTCATTTTGTTATCGGATATAGGAGTAATGGTGTTTTGACTTTTTGTCAGTGGTATTGGGTTGGGAAATAGGTTATTTGTGGTAATGTATGGGTGTGGCACTAGTTGTTCGCGCATTAGTTTCGGCGGTAAATCTCACTCCGCCCGCGTGGTCATGGTTTTGATTCACTGCACGTACCGCGCTGAATAGTGCCAGTAGGCGTGGTAAGACGGCTATGATTTTTGTCACACCCTCTTTGAATATTGAAGCATCTTGGACTGCCTCTAAGACTATGGTAGCAACCTAGAGCAGCTTTACGGTGTCCCATGTTACAGGGGTGGCGGCGGCGGCTGCGGATTCGGTTCTGCCTTTTGCTGTTGTCGGTGTTGTTGTTGGTGAGTTTTGGCCCCCTGCGGCTTCCGCGTAGCTAGAAAAATTTCGTCTTGGCTCGGCAATTCCTGTAGTTACGGTTGTCTTTTGTGGTTTCGGGAAGTACGGGCACCCTCTGTAGTTCGCTGTGTGCGTACCTTCGCAATTCGCATGCCTTGCAGGTTCAGTGCGTGGTTTCTCGCACTGTGCGGATTTATGTTGGCTTCCGCACTTCACGCACTTGGGATCTGCTTTGCAGCGTGACTGTGAGTGCCCGTACTTCTGGCAGCGGTGACATTGTACTATACCCCTTCTGCCATTTCTCGGGCTTTTCACCCTTATTGCAAGGAACATTACAGCCCGAAGGTTGTAAATTTTCCTGCTCTTCTAGACTTTTTCTAGTTCAATGAAGTTGAGCGGCATGGGTGTTCTGTCTTTGCCGCTCAACATTCTGCGTACCGAGATTACTGGGAATCCCTCTGCTGTCAATTCGGTTTTTATTTCTTGGTCGGTGGCAGTTTCTGGGAGGCCTCTTATGATCACCCTAAGAGGCTTTTCATTTGGCAGCTTGAAAGTATGGTATGGTACTTTCCTTTCGTCTAGGTACTTACCTAGTAATTCATCTATAATCGTTAATCGTGTTAGGCTGTACTTTTATGGCTAGGGTTACATTTTTGCGGATTTTATTACCAGCTCTTGTTGTTTAAGTTCCTTAATTATCGCAAACTATTCGGTTTTCGACCTGATGACTATTGGCGGGACTTTTGGGGGCCTTTCTGCGCCTGTTGCGCTCGGGATGACTTTAGATCCGTAGAGGTCGACGCTAACGCCTCTTCCTCCACGTCGGATAGTGGGTCATACTTGTTTGAAATCTTGACCTGATCCAAGAACTCCATGATTTCCCTCGCGGCCTTATTTTCTAAAGTGTAGTCCCTGAGCATTTTCTCGGCTACATTCGCTGCTGCGTTCCGATCGTTTATTCTCAGTACGATCTTTGGTGGATTTTTAATGATGGCTTCTGAGGGTCTTTCCGGTTTTCCTGGGTTGGTGTCGTCCACCTACTCCAGGAAACCAAGCAGCGCGTCACGGGTGTCGTCGCTTAAATTTGCACTCATGTCGTTGCACTTGAAGCATTATCTGTTGTGTATTACACCCGACCCACCGACTCTAAGAGCAAGGGGCCTAAGGTGCAATACACTTGAGCTAAGGTTGATTAACAGTCACAGAACATGTCTGGGCTCTATGACTGCTAACGTCGAACTCTCCACAGCGTTCGAGCGTCATAGTTATGCTTTATTGTCGGAAGAATTCCGCTACAGAGCAACTCGTCCACTCTCAATAATACGCTAGACGGGATCGGATAATTTAAAGGGGGCTTCACCCTTTCGGTTGGCTGAACTAATTTCGCAGCTTTAAATTCTGCGACGGCGGTTTTGAAATTATATTATAAACAAATCGGTGCGGACAGTTTGCGTTCTTTGCGGTTAACAAAGCGCTTTTCAATTCAATCAAAATATCTTGGCCTTCTCGGCAGAGATACGCCTATTCTGCATCTCCAGAATGACGTGGTATTAGTTCGAGCACGGAGTTTCAAGAGCTAGTAGCGTTGGGTCGAGCAGGAAACTGCACGAACTGTCCTTTTTCGCCTGAAAGCTTCGTTCTTTTGCATGCAGGCTATTAAACAATATTTATTTTAAATTAATTCGTGGTCACTCAGTCCCGGTTCACTTCTTATTGTCTTTTAAAATGTCATCAATTTAATCGTCTGGCAATTTCGCGGAAACGTAAGACGCGCGTATTTGTTGCAAATCGGATTTTGCGTCGCTTTTTCACATTAACATATTTCGCTAGAAATGTTACAATTGCTGGTGGAGCACCCTGTACAGTTTAATAAAATTATTGTAGAGCTAATTTCTGTTATAATTATAAACAAAGGCAATTATAATGAAGGGCCATATTTCTGAAATTCATTAAGTGATTGCCAAGATATTTAAATAATTCTTGTAAAGCCAAAAGAAGCATCTGGCTATGAACATCATACTTTTTTTCCGCTGCATTGCATAAGCATTATTATTTCAATCTAGCATAACCATAATCGCAAGAGGTCACACTATCTATGGTAAATAACCGATGTATTTTGCTAGATTAGGCAGGGAAGAGTGAACCTTCCTAATGATGATTTTGTACCCTTGCAAATACTCATAGTCGCGGCTCTCTGTGAGACTATTGAAAGTATCCCGGAGCATTTATTCTTAATTTATAAGCAGTGAAAAGCTAAATTTTTTCTAACTAAATTACAAGACGCTGGTGACGTAATTAAATCGCCGGAGTATAGAACTAAATGTTAATATTACCCAGAGAAATATAATTTTTAAAAGCTGGTAATATTAAAATCGATTAATAACGTTTCTAAAGTTGGTGATGAACCTAAATTATAATAGAACTTTTAATTGTAATTGTAATTGTAATTTTTGTTGGTAAGCATGCCATTTTGTATTTTTACTTTCTCTTACCCAAATGAGAATATTGTTTTCGATCAACATTTTCGACGTCGAAATTTTAGTGGAAATACAAGTTTTCGGGTCCCCTGGGTACTAATTACATGTTTTTGAAAATTGATCTGTGCGTGTGTGTTTGTGTGTGTCTGTGTGCGCGCGCGTGTGCGAGTGCGTGTGGGAGTACGTATGCACGTGCGTGTGCGTGTGCATGTTCGTGTGCGTGTGCGTGGGTATGTACGTGGGCGTGTGCGTGCGTGTGCGAGTGCGAGTGGGTGTGCGTGTGCGTGTGCATGTGTATGTGCATGTGTGTGCGTCTGCGTCTGCGTATGCATATGCGTGTGCGTGCGTGTGCGCCTGAGTGCGAGTGCGTGGGCGTGCTCGTGCGCGTGCGTGCTTTCGTGCCTGCGTGCGTGCGTGCGTGTGTGTGTATTGTTAACACGATAACTCGAAAACCATAAGCCCTAGTTAAACACAATTTTATATTTGAGTTTATATCTATCGTCACACGCGACCGCAACAATTTAACTAAAATCTGAAAACCGGAAGTGCCACTTTACTCTTGTAATTTTTGGTTGTTTATGATTTTTCAGAAACCGAATATAACGCTTTTTTTAAGTTACTATATTTCTTACAAATTTAATGCACTTTTATTTAATCTAAGCGGTTTTTCACAGAATTTTCCGTAAGTCGAGTAACCAGAAGTACCTTCGCCGTTAAGTCTGAATAAAATTACTATGAAACTAAAAATCCTAGCTAAATGAAAATTTATATTTAATGTAACAAACACCTTAGTGTACTAAATCAAGAATTTGGTTAAAATCGATTAACCGGAAGTACTGCCTTATTTCTGTCATTTTTAGATAGTTTTCGAATTTTTCGTTTTTCGAGATTTTCTCGAAATTGGCTCTAACGATTGTTTTAAAATTTATTGTTTTTTAACCATTTAAGACCCTTTCATATAATCTAGGCGATTACTCAGAAAATTTTCTCTAAATCGAGTAACCGGAAATACTGAATACTGAATACAATAGCTATGAAACTAAAAGCCCTAAGTAAATGAAAATTTATATTTGGGGTCACAATCGACTTTTTCTGCAAAATCAAAAATTTGGTTAAAATCGAATAACCGGAAGTACGACTTAATTGCTGTCACTTTTAAATGTCTTCCGAATTCTCCATTTTCACGACTTTCTTGAAATCGGCTCTAACGATTTTTTTAAACTTAGTGTATTTCTTAGCTACTGAATTTAGTTTTATATTAACCAAGGAGTTCCTCTAATAAATTTTTGAAAATTGAGTAATCGGAAGTACCTCAAGTATTAGTTGTGATCACAATATCGCAAAAAGTAATCATCATATGAAAATCAAAAATTAAATTTATGTTTTATATCTTCCATACATGAGACGCCAAAAATGTAGTTTAAAATCGAATGACCAGAAGTGCCATTTTATTCTTGCGATTTTCAAGTTTTCTGCGATTTTCTCGAAAAACTTTTTAACAATTTTTTTGAAACTTGCTACAGTTCTTATATCTTTGACATCCTTTCAGGCGAACATGGAAGTTTTTCTGAAACAATGCATTGAAGCGAGTAATCAGGAAAAAACTCTGGCGTTAAGCAGAGTTTTGCGTGTCCAGTAACTTGGATGGGCGACCGTTACAATTGTCGTTCCCCAAATATATGTAGAAAATATTCTAATCATTTGTGGAAGTTTGCATATTCATATATCTATGTACGTAAGAGAAAGTCTCGTGTTGTCTCACACCAAATTTTGATTAAAAGTGTCGCTTTAGTCATGGAAACAAGTGACTAAAGTTGGCGTTTTAATCCTAATCTATTTGTTTTACATTGTTTCCTTTGCCATTCTAATAAATTTTGTTTTTTAGAAAATGTATCATATTTCTTAGAAGCATAAAAGTTTTTATGTGGGAAATTAGTTAAACTAAGTTAAAAGGTTAAAACAAACGGTGTCTAAGATGGGACTAGAGCTTCTTAAGCTTAGAACTCCAAAAGATTCAGCTTTAAAAGTTAATCACAAATATGTACCCTGACAATTGAAGGTCCGATAGTAACAATATTGTAAATATCATGAACGTGCAACTCTTTTACATACATTTTCTGAAATGTTGTCAGACATTGTTAGCGTTCCGCGCCTAATAAACAAAATCTTTGTTGTTTAAATTTGCCGCCGTATTGTTTCCTAAAACAGCGTTGTTGGTAAAAACAAAAAATTATAAATACGGAGCTTCCTGTCGGATAAAACACGAGAGACGCGTTTTCTACGTCAGTAACGATTAAGAATTTGATAATTAGATATAAAAGTGACAATTAAATGTAATTTTTTACGTCTGGTGGATTTCGACGATATTTTTAATCGGTACGAATTCGTCGCGTAGTATGTGTAAGAATCGGTCGTGTGTGTTAACTCTTTGTTTGAAGTGTTAGGGTGTGCGAGTATAGGAACTCAGCATAATGTAGTATGATGGACTACCAAGCCTGAGAGATGGAATAGCATATCTCTGGGGATTGGCCTGCTTTTTTTCTCCACCCCGGTTGCTGCTTTTGGACGTGTTACGTTCTTCTGCGGACGCAGGAATTCATAAATAAATCAAGATTGACGACTCTGGTTCAGGGCAATCAAGAAGCCCGGTAAATTACGAATAAAACTCAGGTACCCTTTGCTTCTTTATTGTTGGCCTGTGAAAGGCATAAGCGAAATATTCACGTCTATCTGCGAGAATTCAAATTAAACTAAAGTCCCGGCTGCCAACCAATTGTAGAGGTCAGTTTAAACCTTCCCGTGCGAGGGAAGCTCCTTCTACTACATACTTTCTGTCCCGATTGTGGACTGTAGCTAGTGTATTTAACCCTAATTTTAGTGTGTAGTAGACTGAGTAGTTCTTCCCGTACTTTTTGAATCAGGCTAAATTCAAGAGACGGAAAAGTTTTCTGTAACCTGTTATTTGTGTGATTATGCTAAATAAGCCATTTCTTTAATAATAGATATGTCGTATTATTCAACTAGACCTTTATTTTAAACGTAAAATAAGGTAATTATTAATTAAGGTTCCTCCTTTTGATCACGAGCTTAATTGGTAATAATATTTGGGGCCCTGATAACAGGAAACCCCGGGACAAATCAGCTAGAGGACACGGAATTGTTTATATCTGTTCCGAAGGATAGTTCCATACTTTGGGCGGCTTATCTGGAACAGTGGCGCTCTCCCTATATCTTCACCCATTGTACGTGTTTCCAGCGACTTCCTTTAGAGCGCGGGCGGTGCTGGTGTAATTTACCTGAAATCCCCCCTACTCCGAAGAGCTAGCGGCCATCAGTACCGCTGTTGGACGTAACGCCTAACGCACCCGTGACAACGTTTGCTGTATTTACAAATTTATTACTTCTAAATGTTTTAGACAATATATTGTGTATTTAAATTATTTGTTTTAAAAAGTTTTCTGAACATTTTTAAATCATTTTTTTTCAATATTTACTCTTCGCTGGCTTTGTTACGGCCAATCCTCGAATTATTAGAGTACATCAAACAAAACTTTAAAATCTATGAATTGATTTTAAATAAATTTATTCCCAACTATTAAGAAGAATGTTGCCAAATAAATATCATACGAGGGTAGTCTGAAAACTAAGGCAAGTAGTACAAAAGAAAGAACTCTATTCAAGCTTTTACATTTATTTTTCGATGCACTTGTTCCAATGACTCGTTTAAGGCCTTCATTATAATAGGACAAATCAAACGCCTCAAAATAATCATTTGTTTCTACAATCACTTCTTCATTAAATAAAAATCTTCTTCCACCTAGCCAGCTTTTCAAGTTTGGAAACAAAAAAAGGTCAGATGGAGCTAAATCTGGACTGTAAGGTGCATGACGAAGTATTTCGAATCGTAATTTAACTAATTTGCCGTGACAATGTTCGATGAATGAGCTGGTGCATTGTCATGATGAAACAGCACTTTCTTTCTTGCCAAATGCGGTTGTCTTTTCTTTAATTTTGCAATCGGCTGGTCCAATAACCACGCGTAGTACTCGTCTGTGATTTTTTTACACTCTTGCAGATAATCTATAAAGATAACACCACGAGCATCCCAAAATACGGTGGCAATAATCTTGTTAACTGAAGGAACCACGTTTGCTGCCTTCGGCTTCTACTCATTGTTTGGATTGAATTTTTGTTTCGAGAGTATAGTGGTGTATCCACGTTTCGTCAACGGTAATAAATTGACGCAAAAATTCGGCGTAACAATGTGACGTTCCAATTCGTAGTGAAAGGTACACGGGGAAGACAAAGAATTTACATTTTATTCGGTGATGGCTCAGTCGTGCGGGGGCGGGCCTTGATGACGTTCTCAGTAACTATGTAGATTTTCACTCCGTCTGGTTTTGTGATCGGTATATTAGTTAAATTGTTATTTTACGGTGAATTTCGTTAGTGCGAATGTCGTCGTTCGGACTTCGGTCATGAAACGAACTTCGGTAATATTCAATTAATGATCGTTTCGGTTTTCGGCGGTATTGAAAACAAAAGTAACAGTAATAATTTGTCTATAAAAATTAAACGGTGATTGGAACATAATTTAAATCAAAATTTTACTAGTTCAATAATGGAAAATAAAATAAACATAGCTTTCTGACAGTAGACGAAAATAAATTATTTACAATTATTCGCGTATGTATAGAAAATCAACTTTTGTATGAAGTTTATACGGCGACTAGTATTTAAATTGTTGCGGCGTTGCAACGAGCAGCGGGCGCAGAGCATCCTGACTCGGTCAAATTGTGCGTTCCCGATACGTTCGAATACAAGGGTCGGCAGTATGTTAGGAGATCTGAGCACGGGCGCGTCGCCCTTGGCGGCCGCCATGTCCGTAATGCTAGGAGTTAGCGTGTACTCGCGACTTTCGTTGCCACTCAGTATCGCTAAGCGTCTCTACGGTTAGCGTCGTTTGCCGACCGATACTTGGCAACTCATCTGCAAATGACGGGATAATTTCGGTACAGCGTGGTTATGCGTCTGTTATTAATACAACTCAACGCACAACGAAGGTGACGGAGCCTTGACGCCGTTAACAAATAGTTACAGAGCAACTTGTTTGTAATCGATCCAAAGGCGGTTTCATTGCTTATTCGATAGCGGTAACTCCAGGAATACTCAGTTACGAGGATCCCCGAGGTTATATTATTCTATACCCAGTCTATCCTTGTTACAAAACAACAAGAAATAGAATGTCGTTCTAGAATTTATGTATGTAGATCTCTAGCATACGGTGTTTTCTAACGGTTTGTTAGTATGAACGGTATTCATGATTTTAACAGCCTTGGCGGGTCCAGAAGGCGTTGTGTCAGGACCGCTGTAAAATATAATAACAAAATAGCTTGAATTTGCAGAAAAGATTTTACGGTTTATGCACTAGGCAATATCCTGTATAGAGTTTCATATGAAGACTAATCTGCAACTCGTGAAAGCTTTGTACTTGTGTACCTTATTCAGCTAACATGGATTCGGACGGTTTCCTTTATCTGCTATCTTATCAACGCGGATAACAAGTACATGTACCAATTCGTTTGCATAATGTGGCGCAATATTTCGCAATAACTTTTAATTAGTTTTTACTAATTAATTAATATTTAAATCATCAGAGGTCGTTTTTTTAGTTACTTATGATTAATTATCAAAACAATGTTGATTGATTTCGGACGGTAACTGGTGATTTATGCGTCAGGTTGTACAATCTTTATTAATTAACTTGTATCATTTTTATAACAGCTTTTAATTAAGCAATTTTTCTATTTGCAATTTAACCTAAAATTATACACTCGCGCACGGTATCTAACACTTTCTTAAAGTTTGTTCTGTCTTTAATTCAGTCTTAATAAGTATACTTTCGGAATCACTAATATAGCGAAAACGCGTAGAATCCTCCAAATTCCATTAAATTGTGTCTCCTTAGTGACATCAATATTAAAATATCGGATCCCAGATTGCGCACTTACGACACCTTCTCGTTTAACTGTCTTCGTTATAATTCGTCTTTAAGAAGTCAAATTTTAAATATGCTTATAAACTTTAATAAACACTGTAATCATTTAAATATTTTTGGTGGTACATCGAATGGCTTTCATACTCAGGTTAGGAATCTGTTGTGTAGACAGGAATAATCACATAGTTAACTGAAATCATTTATTTTTAATTTGATTTTTTTTCATGTTATATGTTTTATGCTATATTCACAGTATTGTTAATTTCTTTATTTAATAATGTTTTCTTGTTATTCAGGTGAAAACGTTGTTGGAAAATAAACTTTATTATTATTATTATTATTATCACGTTTCGCGGGAAACGTTATAACAACGCGTATTCATTTCTGGTCCACAGTTAACAGACGCGGCACCCATCTTGCTGACAGCTTTCTCATATCAAGTGTTCATGTAAGATATGACCAACACGTTCTTTAGATATACCTATGGTGTCTGCTATCACATCCACCTTTATTCAACATCATTTAAAACAAGATCATGAACTTTAGTGATCATTTCGTCACTGGTAGCCTCTTTCGAATGTCCTGATCTTGTTCGATAGTCGGTACTCGTTTGGCCACGTTTAAATTTATTCACCCAGAAATTATTTTAAAAGATGGCGCAGATTCTCTGTGAACTTTATCTAACCCTTTTTCAATTTCTTTGTTTTTGCCTGCGATATAGAAGTGTTTAATCACAGCACGAGATTCTCTTTCGTCCATATTCACAAAGCAACGTAACACGTTTACTTTACACAACTGTAAGAGACAAAGGACGCAACGTGTTTGGCTGAAACCTTGACAGCTCTTATAACATATGATAGATTTGATAAATAACACGCATGCGTAGATTATCGCGCCATCTCTATATTAGTTACTTCATTAATTAGATCGCCCTCGTATGCTGAATTTTTCTAGTTGAAATAAAATGGCGACTTATCTACATCTAATTTAGCTAATAATGAGATTTGGGAGAATATTTGAAGCAATTTAGTGATCTGAATTTGTACAATTACCCATAAATTCTACTTCTAACTTATTAAATTTGAACAAGTTCTTTATCAAGCTAGTAGCTGCTAATTGTAAGTCACTATAGTGAAATACACTAGTAGGGGAGATGTACTTAAGACGGCATACTGGTTGATAAACAAGCCTACCCCTTAAGTTTAGCGCATGCGTTTTCAGTATGAGATGTGACTTCACGATGAGAGGTGCTTACGTTGTTTTAGTGGCGTTCAGTGCAGAAAGATCGGAGAACAGTGCTGTTACATGATTTTAGGTAAGTACAAATATTTTCATTTGAAGCATAACTTAGTCAAATTCACTAAATTGTTAATAGCTGCTAAAATTAGGTAGGTGACGTGATTTGTCTAACCACAACCTACAAAATCGGATGGAATGTCTGCGTTCACACATTGTCCGTTAAATTTCAGGGAATGAAAAATTCAGTGCTGTGATTTGAGGGCCAGATGGCATACTTTGTGTACGGGTTAAATGGCATACTATCCCATCTCACCTACAACGTGCGTATTCGCATAATGTTGTTATATATGCAGATTTATAAAGTCCTAGTACCTACGATCCTACTAAACAGATGTTACATCTGTAATAATCCGTTTTTATTGATACTTAACATGATTGGAAACTATCAGCGTAAGTCAAATCGCCAGTCCTCGGAGGAGCTTTAGATTCCGTTACTTCTAAGAAAATGGGATGACTTCCGGCCTCTAAAACTTACATGTGCTCTTTAAAACTTTGAGACGTCGAGGAAATCTTAACATGGGAAGCTAAAAAGGTTATCTGGGTGGAAGCTTTGAATTATAACGCGAAACGATTGAGCACATTAAAAATCTGGAAGGGCGTTTATTTAGTGTGACCACTAAAGTTGTGCATGCATTGACATATGAAGTTGTTGAAACTAAAAAAATCAAACACCCGTGTTCCCATCAACAAAAAATGGCAGGATGGGATTGGCTAAAGGGGTTTGTGAAGTGTAATCCTTCAATTTCATTTCGCACCCCAGAAGCATCGTCTGCAGTAAGAGCCCGAACATTTAATAAACCTCAAGTTGCTAAATATTTTGAAGCTCTTGATAAAGTTATGGATGAACACAGTTTTCCACCACAAAACATTGAATATGGACGAAACTGGACTTTCAACGGCGCCTTCAACGAATACCTAAATATATGCTACCAAGGGAAGGAAACAAGTTGGTTTGATCACCAGTGCCGAAAGAAGACAACATGTGATGGTGGTATATTGCATGGATGCCACTAGGAACTATATACTCCCAGGATTAATATTTCAATTATTGAACCATGCTCTCGCTGGATCAGCAAGTTTCACGCTAAGCCCACTTTAGGAAACAAAGTTCTACTTTTTTTGGATGGCCGCAGCAGCCTGACTAAAAAATCACCCCCACATTAGCAAGTAGATGGTATTTTGAAATAGGCTTATAATAAAGCTGCAACTACACAGAATGTAGAAAAAGGATTTGCAACAACTGGCATATATCCTTTGAATGGCAATGTGTCTCCTGATTGGATCTACGCTCCAGCCGAAGTCACTGATGGGTCTGAAGTGAATTCAGAAAACCCGGATTCAAACAATCGTAACAATAAAGATGTCTGCAACCACATGGAGACCCAAACAAATGACGAACCACAAACAAGTTCACCAAGACAACATGACAATGAAGAATCGCAATTGCAGGTATTTCTCCTTTACCGGTCACTGGGAATTCTGAATTCTACACCTGAGCCTAACTTAGCCAAAAGCGCTGTTGCTGAAAAAGCAGCAGCTAATTTAAGAAAATCTGCAAGATCTGCAAAGAGAAAGGTTTGTGCTGTTGAGGAAGACCCCTTTGGTGCAACAACTGACGATGATGCAGCTGCATATATTGCAATGAACCGTATGCATGCTTTCGTGCTCGAGAAATGTGGATTCGATGTCAATCCTGCAAAAATCTAAGCAAGAAATCCAAAAACTTCATTTGTGAGCTTTGTGACTAACATTACTGGTTAAGTGCGTGGGGAAAATTGTGACCATTACCTTTTAATGATTTCTTACAGTATCTACATAATCATATTCTTTATAAAGTTTTGTTTTAGGTACTCTTGCAAACTTTTTTCTCTTATTTTTCCATTATATTCTCACCCTTACTAGTGTGGGTAAGACGGCATAATGTAGGATTTTTTAAAAAAATTAATAAATCTGTTACGACTGCTATTAGAATTATTAATTTCGCATCTACGCATTAGCAAAAAGGTACACTATTAAGCTGTAAACGTTGCTTGCTTCACATTATAAAATTTTCACACTTTATTGCGCATTGCAATAAAAGTATATCATCTCAGGCACAACTCCCCTAAGTACTAAATTAACTGTGAATATTTTTAAATTTGAGAAATCAATTAGTTAAGATGTTAAACAAAATTAATATTAGTGTTTGGTGTATTTTATTGAAGTACACATACTTTGAAACAAATCTGTTTTAATTTATTTATAGTACCAAGATTAATTCTCAGCCTATATATGTATTTCTTTTTAACTTTCTTTTAAATTTACAAAATTAATTTACAACCCAGTGCGTAAGCAAATTGTTTAATTAGCAGCTTATTTTAAATTAGATCACGTAAAAATTAATTAGCCCTGCAGCACACAAAGGATTTTCCGTCTTTGTCACACTGTTGATGTTTAAAAAGTTTGAAAGTTTAAAACGTTTTTTAAATGAGGTAATTTATCTTGAGGAACAAATTGCGCGTATTTTTTGAAACTTTATATGGCTGTGACGCATAATTACGAAAACATTCCAATTTTGAAGAATCACGTGTTTTGTCTACATTTCATTCATATTAAATGTTTGAAGATCTTTAAAATTGTTTAGTTTATATCTGCTATGTATTATACTTTAAATATTATGCGAATTCGGATGTTTTTTCCAAAGAGTTTATTTATTTTATCAGTCCTTATTTTGTTTTGAATTTGATATTTTGCGGCTTTCTGCATTATTATTGTTCACTTCAAATTTCTTGAATGTACTATTATTAGTTCCGAATAAATGTTCTCATCTTAGGCTTTAACTTATGATTATTGTCTTTATCATTGGAGTTCACCTGTTTTAGTACGGCTTTATATACTCTGCTACTTTCACTTTTTTGCCGATGTTGTTGATAAAGGTTCCCAAGCTGTTGGTAATCTTTGGGTGTCGTCACGTGTATTCAAGTTGTTTTTCTATTTCGTGTTTGTTGTTCGACATTTGCGATCAATTTGATGTTATCGAAGTCGATCGTATGCCGTGTGGTGTTTACATGTTGTGCCAGTGATGACGTTTTCTCGTTTCTATTTACCGCATTTTTATGTTCCTCTCGTCTTACACTGACCTTTCTATTAGTTTGTCCTATGTATGATCAACCGTAGTCACGGCATGGGATTTTATAGACTCCTTGAGTTTCTAAATTTATTTTTGTTTTTGGGTTTTGAAGGGTTTGACTAATCTTTCTATCTGTCTTGAAAGTTGTTTTGATGTTGTGTTTGTTTAATATTCTACTACTTCTGTCTGTGGTAACTTTCACATAAGGTAGATACGCTTTGGCGACTGGTTCTTATTTTGTTCTGTAGGAGTTTTTTCTGGATTTAGCGCTCTCTTTATGTTATTTTCGTTGAATCCATTTTGTTTTAGTGCCATTCGGAGTGTATCCATTTCTCGGTTTATATGTTCTGCGTTGGCTAGTCTCTGTGCTCTGGTGACTAGCGTTTTGACTACTGAGTGTAGTTGAGCTGGATGGTGATGCGACTGGGCATTCAAACATCTGTTTGTATGTATGGCCTAAGATTCCGTCGTTTCTATCATTTATTAATACATCGAGGAAAGGAAGTTGATTATTCTCTTCTATTTCCATAGTAAACTTGATATTTCTGTGTAAGTTATTCAGGTGTTCTAGGAATGCGTTGAGTTTTTCTCTTCCATAATTCCAAATCACGAAAGTGTCCTCAACGTATTCAATCCACAGTTTAGTTTTATGATTTGTTGTTCGTAGAGCCCGGCTTTCTAGATCTTCCATAAATAAATTAGCAATAACTGGAGATAATGGTGATCCCATGGGAGCCCCTTTTATTTGTCGATAGCGCTGTTCGTTGTATATAAAATAAGTGTTTTTCAAGCAATGCTTTGTTAAATCGATGATGTGGGCAGCTGGTTTGTATTTATTTTGAATTATTTCTAGAGCTTCATCGATTGGTACGTTAGTAAATAACGATACAACATCGAAACTGACTAATAGGTGGTTTGAAGCAACGGTTTCTTTCCTTAGTAATTCGATGAAGTGACTTGCGTTCTTTACGTAAGATTCTGCTTCTTCGACATAAGATTGTAGTCGCTTGGCTAGATAATTTGCCAGTTATTGTTACGGTGAGCCGATGGAGCTAACTATGGGTCTTAGTGGTGCGTTTTCTTTGTGTATTTTTGGTAATCCATATAACTTAGGGCATCTTGAGGATCCATCGAAGAAACAAAATCTTGGGTAAAGAACACAAGTCAATTCATTGAATTACTAAGGAAAGGAACCGTTGCTTCAGACCACCTATTAGTCAGTTTCGATGTTGTATCGTTATTTGATAACGTACCAATCGATGAAGCCCTAGAAATGTTTCAAAATAAATATAAACCACCTATCCACACCATCGATTTAACAAAGAATTGCTTGAAAAACACTTATTTCATATACAACGAACGGGGCTATAGACAAATTGAAGGGGTTCCCATGGGATCACAATTATCCCCAGTTATTGCTAATTTAATTATGGAGGATCTAGAAAGTCGGGCACTATGAACAACAAATTATAAACCTAAACTGTCCCTTAGATACGTTGATAACACTTTCGTGATTTGTACGCATGGAAGAGAAAAACCGAACGCATTCCTAGAACATTTGAATAACTTACATAAAAATATCAAGTTTACTATGGAAATAGAAGAGAATAATCAATTTCCTTTCTTCGATGTATTAATAAAGAAAAGAAACGATGGAACCTTAGGCCATACCGTATATAGAAAAGTCACACATACAAACAGATATTTGAATGCCCAGTCGCATCACCATCCAGCTCAACTACACTCAGTAGT